>SEYY01019313.1:57500-73667 GCA_009176605.1 Armadillidium nasatum | reverse complement strand
ACGAAAGTGGGAAAGGTGATAGTGAAATAATTATATAAATATATATATTATATATTATATATTTTTTTTTTTTTTTTTTTTTTTTTTTTTTTTTTTTTTTTTTTTTATATTATAAATATATATATATATATATATATATATATATATATATATATATATATATATATATATATATATATATATATATATATATATAATAAAATTAACATCTGCATCCGCATCCTCATCAAAATTAACATCCGCATCCGCATCCGCATCCGAACTTTTCGAAAATTCAACATCCGCATCCGCAGTTTCGGAAATTCAACATCCGCATCCGCATCCGCATCCGCACTTTCAAAAATTCAACATCCGCATCCGCATCCGCATCCGCACTTCTCCAAAATTCAACATCCGCATCCGCATCCGAATCCGCAAATTGGAAAATATGACATCCGATCCATCACTATAATATATATATATATATATATATATTATATATATATATATATATATATATATATATATATATATATATATATATATATATATATATATATATATATATATATATATATATATATATATATATATATATATTATATATATATCTGGGGGCCAAAGGCCTACTAATTTCCTCCAGAGTTGGTGCAATAAAGGAACCTAGTCCTTAACCGTCGACATGTTCCAATACACGGCGCATGAAAGTGTGCATATCAAAGGAAGTTGGGGAAACAGATAAAGCGAGTGTGTTCCAGACTTTACCAGTAGAGTATATGTAAGGTTGTGCATAGCGGTTAAGTCTGGAGTCTGAGAGTTGGACAGAGAAAAAATGAGACTGTGTAGAAAGACGTGTCGCACGATCCCTTTTCAATGGAGGAGATATGTGACGGGAGAGTTCAGAAGAGCAGTGTCCATTACAGTTGCGATAGTATAGAGAAAGTGAGGCAACAGTTCGACGGACAGAAAGAGATTGATGAGAATTTGTGAGAGAGGGAGAGTTCATGAGATGAAAAGCTCTAGAGTCCACCTTGTTAATCAGAGCTGAATGAGTGGAATTACCCCAAATGTGCGAAGTGTACTCCATGTGGGGGCGAACAACAACCCTATAAAGAGAAAGCAACTGGGGTGGCGTTAAAAATCACGAAGGAGCCTTATAACACCTAATCTCTTAGACGCCTGTTTAGAAAGAGAAGTAATGTAATTCTTCCAAGAAATATCACGAGTTAAAAAAAACAAAAAAAACAACGAGAATATTAAGAATAGATGAAGATGGTCTATATGTGTGTTAGGTTGTGTCGAGTAGAGAGAGAAGAATTGAGTTTTTGCGATATTGAAAACGTCCATGATTTCTTAACCCCAATTTGAAATACGAGAAAGATTGAGGGTCAGTTAATCCAAGGCCGCCATTCTAGCGTTAATTAACTGTTGCTGGAAGCTGAAAGGAGTAGTGAAGGGTGGTGTCATCAGCACAGAAGTGGATAGATAATGAAGTAAAAGAGATAAGGCCATTGATGGAAAGTATAAAAAATGTTGAGGATAGGACAGAAATCACTCTGAAAAAAATGCCACTAATAATGGATTCAAAGGTTGAACGGTGGCCATCTAAAACAGCAGCTATAGAATGATCGGAAGGAAAATCAGAGAGAAGACTAAAGAGAGGAGGATAGATTCCGAAAGATGGAAGTTTATAAATCAAAGCTTTGGGCCAGACTCTATCGAAGGCTTTTGATATTGTCCAGTGCGAAAACAAAAGATTCACCGAAATGAGGAAGACCAAGAGTCAGAGAGAAGGGAAAGAAGATCACCAGTAGAGCGTTTCTTACGAAAGCCACACTGGCGATCATAGATAAAATTTGAAGAATTGAGATGTCTCCAAATCTTCCTGTTAAGGATAGATTTGAAAACTTTAGAAAGAATGGAGGTTAAAGAAATGGAACGGTAGTTGGAGGGTTGAAGGGGTTCCCCTTTCTTCGGCACAGCCTGAATGAGCGTAGGTTTCCAACAAGAAGGGAAGTTGAAGCAGAAAGACATAGACGAAATAGTTTACCTAGGCTGAGTGCAAGCTCGGAAGGATACCATTAGGACTATAATCCTTCATAGTGCTAAGCTCAGAGAGAGCAGAAATAACATCTTTATAAGAAATTCTAATTTTAGGCGTAAATGAGTTGGTGGGAGTTGAAGGAGGAGCAGTTACTTCGGAATCGACTAAGGTTAAATTAGAGGCAAAAGTTTGAGAGAAGAGTTCAGCTTTAGAGGAAGGCAAAACGGCAGTTTTGCCATCTGAAGATACCAGAGGAGGGAAAGAGGAAGAAGCAAAGTTCGAGTTGACATTTTTTGCAAAATGCCAAAAAGGGCTTGATGAAGAAGGAACCAGAAAGATTGTTGCATTTTCTATGGAGGAAAGAGTTTTTAATGTAAGGAAGGATAAATTTTGCACGATTTCAATATGAAATATAAGTTTCGTGAGTTTATGGAGTTTGAAGGCTATAGTAATTCCTGAAGCCAGCATCACTGCGACGTATAGCACAAGAACAAGCAGAGTTAAATCAAGGTTTATTAGGTTTAGTAGAAGGGAAAGTATATGGAATGTACACCTCCATGTCAGAGAAAATCACCTCAGTAATGCGCTCTGCACACTCCGAGGGACCCCTCCCTTGGAAACAGTAATCATTCCATGGAAAATCAAAGAAGTACGACTGCAAATCCGAAAAGCTTGAGGCACCCAAATTCCACAAACATTTGCTAACACTAGTAGGGGTCTTTCTTGTGGGAGACTTGAAAAAATAGAAGAGGATACAGAGATAAGAAGGTGACAGGAGAAACCCAAAGGTGAATAGAGTTTGACACTGTAAGGAGAAGGATTAGAAGTTAGAAAAACATCTAGAATGTTGGGTTCATCTCAAAGACGATGAGATACGAGTAAGGAGTTGCACCAACCACTCATGGTCGTTTTGGATAGTGAAATGGAAGGTATATTCATCAGCTGTATCATGAGAGCTAGAAGAAAGCCACCAGTGAAACTTGAAATGACCTAATATGATGATTTCAAAGAAAGGAGAAGAAGAGAGAATGTGCTCTATTTTGGATTTAAGATAATCGAAGAATTTAGGATAGTTAGTAAATTAGGAGATAAATAAACAGAACAAATGAATTTAGTTGTAGAATGGCAAGTGAGCTTAAGCCACACGGGGGAAAATTCGGAAGTTTCCAAATTAGAGACACGAGAACAAACAACATTGTTGCCCACGTACGCACAACAACCGCCTTTTCTGCAAACTGAGGATAGAGACAGTATGAAGAAACAGAGTAGGGTTTGTTGTCAGAACGCTCAAGCACCTGAGTTTCGGTGAGGTCTAGAAGAAGAGAGGTAATGTTCAACAAAGTTGAAATTGGATTAAAGACCGCCAATGTTACAAAAATTTATAGAAAAAAAGACCGTGCATCAGGAAAAGCCGGCTGCAAATTCCTGGTGGCGCTAACCCCATCGCTGGATGTCACCAACTCCCATGTAGTGACGGGGGAAGGGGTGGATGAAAGGCTATTTTTGGAAACCACCCCTCGGAGTTTCTCCGAAGCTACTGTTGTTGACGCAAAAAAAATCATTTGAGGGGAGTAAAGGGCGAATCATTAACTATTTAACTAACACTCCATTTTGGTCACACTCATATATATATATATATATATATATATATATATATATATATATATATATATATATATATATATATATATAATATATATATATATATATATATATATATATGACAATCTTTTTCATTACAATCGTATGGAGGGAGTGCGTTGAAATTCCTTTTCCCCTTGTCCCCACTTCGATTAGTGGTTTGAAAGAGCGAACTTTAAAAGGTGATAATGGTTTCCTAGTTGCTAAATAGTCAACATAACAGAATAAAATCATATATATATATATATATATATATATATATATATATATATATATATATATATATTATATATATATATATATATATATATATATATATATATATATATATATATATATATATATATATATATATATATATATATATATATATATATATATATATATATATATATATATATATATATATATATATATATATATATATATATTATATTATATATATATATATATAATGGACAAAGGAGAGTCTTGTCTGGTAGCGCTTGACATTTCCAAAGACTTTTCACCTGGTATGGCACAAGTCGCTACTCTCTAAGCTTTCTTCCTTTGGTTTTTCTCATTCTCTTTGCTTACTCGGGCTTAGTTTTCTCTCAGATCGTTCCCTATCAGGACTTGTCGATGGAGCGATCTCTTCTTCCTCTCCAATCAATTGTGGTAATCCTAAGGGTTCTTTTCTTTCTCCAACTTTATTCTTACTTTTCATTAGCTATCTTTAGAACAGCACTTCTGACTCTGTTCACTCTTATACCGATAACTTGACTCTCCATTCTTTCACTCTTTTCAAATTTAATACCTATTTGCTTCTAGAGTGGTTTCTCGTCTTCAACTTTCCGATTTTTTTCTTGCCGATCTGGATGGGATTTCCCGGTGCGGTCACAGCATCTTTGTAAAATTCAAATCTTTAAAAACTTAACCTATTCACATTTTTTTCTTTAAAACACCTCCTAATTTTCTTATCTCCTGTCTCACCTGCCTGTAAGTAACACGATCATTCTTGGTCTAAACATAAGCAATAAATTGTCTTGGAAACCATGCATCATAAGTTATTAAGGTGGCCTCTAAGAAGCTGGGAATTCTATTTAGGTTGAGTGAATTTTTTCCTTCTGAACAGTTGCTCCAGCTATTTAAGGATTTTATTCTCTCTTGTATGTAATACTGTTCTCACATTTGAGTGAGCTCCCGTTCCTCCACTCTTTTGGATAGGATTGAGTCTAAAGCTAAAAGACTAATAAATTGTCCCCTACTTTAAAACTCTCATCACACTCTATATCTGCCATAAGATGTTGATGCATTATCTTTTTTGCCGATAGGTACTACAATGGCAGATCCTTGAGGAAACTGACCTCTCGCATTCCACCATTATTGCGTTATCTTCATAACACAAATGGTGTCCTGCTTTCGCACGAATTTTGCGTAGATACTGAAAACCCACAGACATGCTCGTTGTAGCGACTCTATCTTTCCACCCAACTCTGTTCTGTGGAACTCATTTCCATCTTCTGTTTTTCTTCCTGTATTAAATCTTAGTCTCTTCAAGGTCTTCGTCTGTCGTCTGTGCCCACTTGAGACATTTGCTTTAGGTTCAGGATTCAGTGTGTTTTCTTCTTTCGGTTTAGATTTATGCCCACTACTTGAAAAGGCCTTTGCCCGTGAGTGGTAGTTACCTTATATATATATATATATATATATATATATATATATATATATATATATATATATATATATATATATATATATATATATATATATATATATATATATATATATATATATATATATATATATATATATATATATATATATTATTATTTTTTTTTTTTTTATTATTATTATTATTATTATTATTATATTATTATTATTATTATTATTATTATTATTATTATTATTTTTTTATTTTTTTTTTTCGAAAAACTCAGCTAAAATAAAAAAATGTATAAAACATGATCACAAATTAAAAAAAAAAAAAAAAAAAAAAAAAAAAAAAAAAAAAAAGTAATAATAATAATAATAATAATAATAATAATAATAATAATAATAATAATAATAATAATAATAATAATAATAATAATCCTTTCAGGTAACGAAGTTAGGAAGTAATGGGATGCCTCGTAAGTTGTAATTTTGTAATCTTTATTGTATAATCTTTGACAATGATTAATCTCATTAATATTTAGGTGAGTTTTACTGTTGTACTTCATTAAAGTCTGAATTAAGATCTATAAGGAAAATCTAAGTGAAGAAAGCCAAATAGATGTTGACTGTGATCCTCTTTAGGAGTTTATTGAATGTCATGAGATGTTTGTTAACGAGAGGACAGAATAAAATAATCATTCTCTTGACTGTATAGATTTGGAAGAAAGGACTGATTTTCATTTTCCAATGGAGCATTGTTTGCCAATTCTCTAATTGGTTCTATCGACATTTGAAATAAAAGAAGAAAAAAATGAAGATAATTCGATATGCTTGGCAGGAAAGAGAGAGAAAGAATCTGGAAATGTACAGAAAATGAGAGTTACAGAACTAGGCGTCTATTTTCTTGCCAGAATTTCATGTAATTTTACCATAACGTATCATAATTTATTAAAGTTTTATAGCAATTTTACAGCAGTTATTTTTCCCGATGAAAAAAAATAATAATAATAATAATAATAATAATAATAATAATGCAAGAATCTCAAGAATAAAAAAAGATTTGATGAGGAAAATTTTTGAAGCCTTAAAATATTTTTAATTGAAATTAACACTTTATGTCTGAAGATAATTTAAAAATAGGAGTAAGCAAACCCAAGTTAAATCAGTTTTAAAAACCAATGTTTTCGAAAGAGAATTTTCAAAAATAAATATAATTAAAAAATTTAGCATCAAAATTTTTGAAAAGAATTTACAATTAAAATTTTTAGCAGTAAAAATTTCAATTGAAAATATTGGTGAAGACCCTCGGAAGTTTTATCATTAATGACAGTGTCATAAAATCAATGAATTCCTCTTATAAAGTAAAGGGAGATAAAAACACAAAACACGCTCCAAATTCTATAACTACATTTTTGATTTTGAATTGTCGCAGTGGTTGGTTATACTTACAAGTGGATCAACAGTTAAATTAAATTAACAAATATCATAAAAATGACACTTTTTTAGATACGCCAAAATGAAAACTAGAAAAGTACTGCAAGTTAAAAGATTTAATTTATTGAATGACTTTTATAACGTGAAAAATTGGAAATTGTAAAAATTTAAATGAGAAATCATCAAAAGGATCTACGGTGAGGATTGTAAAATTTTAGCTACTTAAAATTGAATTTAAAAAATGTCAAATTCGTATAAAAAAGTGATATGTATTTTAAAGGAAGTCAGATAAAATTGTTGCAAATGCTTTCGATTTCAAAGTCACCGTAAAGAATAACGTAAAATGGTAAATTTTAATTAAAAAAAAGAACATATAATAGCTATAATGAAACTTAGTTCGCTATACAATGACAACTTCCTCAAAATGGACGAAATTTTTGCACTCTCATCCGAGATAGAAAAGTATTAAGAGAGTCTCTTTAATCTGAAAACAGGATAAAATCTCTCTCTCTCTCTCTCTCTCTCTCTCTCTCTCTTCCAGTTTTTTTTCAATTTGTCTATCTACCTAATTCTGTGTAGTCTAAAATATTCTTAAAAAAAACTCCTTCATTTTTCTTTTCCTCTTCGCACAATTATTGTTGCACATTCAAGAACAAAATTCAGATTTTTCTCCGTTTTAAGAATTTTTAGAATTACTTTTCTTAAGATCTCCTTAGAAAAGATGGAACTGTTTCACCTTCCAGACAAACCTCAAAGGAGTAAGGAATGATGGGGCTTTTTAATCCATTAAATTATTTGTACCTCTATGAAGTGCGAGCCACTCATCTTGGATGATTCCACTATATTCTACTTATATATATATATATATATATATATATATATATATATATATATATATATATATATATATATATATATATATATATATATATATATATATATATATATATATATATATATATATATATATAGTTTGAAATAGTTTTTTTTTTGCCGTCTACCGTGGCTCGAACGGTAGGGTATTGACTCACGTGCTTGAGGGCACCGGTTCGATCCCACTTCGGGATCCTAGGTATATACTACCTAGAAAAGTTCCTCTCCTCGAATAGGGCAATGCCCGTGAGATGTGAACTTTTATTTAAAAAAAAAAAAAAAAAAAAAATAAAATAATATATATATATATATATATATATATATATATATATATATATATATATATATATATATATATATATATATATATATATATATATATATATATGTAAAAGGTAATTAAATTAAGATTTTGGTCACATCAACCCGTTACTCATCGATTCTTTCCAATCTTCAACACTTTTATGCAATGGAAAATACATTATTAAATTCTTGAATCACATATCAGTCTTACGGTTGATTAATATATTTAAAATATTCGCGCCAATTATTTTATGAAAAGAAAATAGTTATAGTTCAATTTTTTAATAAACTTTCGAAATTTTTTTTTTTAATGAGACCGAATTTCATGCTGTTTAAATTTTCTTTACGTTTTAATGTAAACAAATATTATAAACGTTTGAATAGTTTTTTTTTTTCCTACATTTAGTGTTTTATTTTTTGAGACTCAGTGCCACTCTTGTATTTGTCAGTTAAAATTCGCTGGCTTGAAATCTTAACGGAGACCACGTGACCGAGTTACAAAAACAATCGAAACATTAAAACTTGCATGAGTGGGAGAGTATATACGTGTATGTTTAAATATACGCACGGTTAGTTGGGAAAAATATTTTGAACCTTTTTCCCTGTTTTTTCGGGGAAAACTGGGAAAAACCTCGATGAGAAAATTAAAGAACCATTTACTTATCAAATTTAGATACCATTATTACACTAGAGGTATTTTGTTTACTTCCAGTCTGCTACATTGAATTATATAATGAATATTAGCTGATTAACCAATAAAATTCTAATATCATTACATCCTGCACTAACAGACCAACAGTAGTTTAGTACAGTATATTTAGCAAAAAATCATTAATATACTACCTGCTGCCTCAACAGTCTTAAGGATTTATTAGATAATAAAGAAGGTTGCTTTCATATATATATATAATATATATATATATATATTATATATATATATATATATATATATATATATATATATATATATATATATATATATATATATATATATATATATATATATATATATATATATATATATATATATATATATATATATATATATATATATATATATATATATATATATATATATATATATATATATATATATATATATATATATATATATATATATATATATATATATATATATATATATATATATATATATATATATATGTATGAGAGCAATTTTCCTTTATTATATAATCCTTAAGACTGCTGAGGCAGCAGGTAGCATATTAATGATTTTTTGCTATATATACTGTACTAAACCACTACTGGTCTGTTAGTATATTGATATAATATTTAAAACGATATATATATATATATATATATATATATATATATATATATATATATATATATATATATATATATATATATATATATATATATATATATATATATATATATATATATCCGCTCCCAGTAAGGATTTTGGAGCCTGTCAGAGGGGCCAACACTCGTCTCTATCTTCGCCTGACATCAAAATTCTATCTCCCACTATTTGTTCCATCGCAGGCAGTTGATGTTGCCTTAATGAGCTGTCAACAAACTCCATTTATTTTTACCTAGGTCTTCCTCTCGGTCTTCTCTCCCTCGGCGTCCAGTCCCACCTCTCTTTCTCTCTCTCTCTCTCTCTCTCCCCTTTATATATATATATATATATATATATATATATATATATATATATATATATATATATATATATATATTATATATATATATATATATATATATCCTATATGATGTATATATATATATATATATATAGTGATCACAGTGTTGCTCCTCCATGCAAACGCATTTCCCTTTTGAGCTATAATTTGTAAAGTTTTAAAAGCATCTTCAAGTTCCGCTTTGTGAATCCGTGGTTGTTTAATGTTTATATCTTCCGCTCTTTAAATCCGAAAATATTTCAATTTGTGGTTCTTCTTTAAAGCATTACGTGTCATTCAAAAGTTAATAATCTTGTGCTGTTTACAAATAATAATTCAAATTTTGTATCTTAAATTTGCTCTAAATCTTACGTGGTAAGAACGCGTCCTTTTTCTGTTGTCCTTTTGGTTTTGGCGTCATTCCTTTAGTTCCAGAGAGAGATCGTAGGTTCTCTGTGCCACTTTATCATAAATTTAATTTAATCATTGCTATAAAACTCTATTCATTTATTTCATTCCGTTTACTACGAAGCAAATTTGAAGGTAAAGTACTTATTTATTTCATTTTATAATTATTACCATAATTTCATTTCATTGCACCTGATATATATATATATATATATATTATATATATATATATATATATATATATATATATATATATATATATATATATATATATATATATATTATATATATATATATATATATATATATATATATATATATATATATATATATAATATATATATATATATAATATATATATATATATATATATATATATATATATATATATATATATATATATATATATATATATATATATATATATCGTATACGATAAATATATAATAGAATTATACAATAGCATTGTTCAGTTCTGCTGGTCTCATTCATACTAAGTTGAGAAATCGACTGAGCAATGAACGTGTGGCAAAACTTATGCAAGAATATAGACACCTTGGGTGGAAGGATAAAGCATATGAAATATACAATCAAAAAGACAATATTGAGCTAGTTGCAAATAGTGAATTGTAAATTTATTTAATATATATATATATATATATATATATATATATATATATATATATATATATATATATATATATATATATATATATATATATATATATATATATATATATATATATATATATATATATATAATATATATATATATATTTAAGGTAACTAAAATTATTTAGAGTGGTGTATGATATTATTTTATATAGTTCAAATTATTTTGTTTTTCCAAAAGTTTTACCCAGGAAAAACTGAGGTGGTAAAAACTACGCTTACCAACCCTGTATATACCTGAAACTTCTAATTCAATAAATGGTTTGTTTAATAAATTTTTATATAATATAGGTTTTAAATTACGTTCTTTTTTTATATATATATATATATATATATATATATATATATATATATATATATATATATATATATATATATATATATATATATATATATATATATATATATATATATATATATATATATATATATATATATATATATATATATATATATATATATATATATATATATATATATATATATATATATATATATATATATATATATATATATATATATATATATATATATATATAAATGAGATGGATAGATAAATAGGACGTAGCGGAGTCCGAAGCGATGAAAGTACCCTCCACTGGGCTTAACATGCGGGGTGATGGGTGGGCTTGACCATTCCGTTTCACTCCGTTGCCTTTTTCGTTCTTTTTCGCGTTTCATCTTTTCAGAGGATCTCAAGTGTACCCTTGACTCACATTAGAGTGCCAATGCTTCCACAACATTCCTCCTCCTTCACATGTATCCTACAAATTTGCAAGCACTTACACTTACATTAACTATTAAATAAATCAAAAAGTGGCGAAACATTAATCTTCCTTGGAGAATCCAAAAGGGGTGGATTCCAAATTTAAACTCTCCTCTACTCCTTCCCCCATCATCACTTGTGGGTTGGTGGCCTCCGGTAATGGGGTCGGTTACACCAAGTCCTCTATACCAACTTGCCCTGGTGCAAGGTCTTCTTTTTTAATTAATTTCTGTAACATTTGCGGGTTTTTGTCTAATCTCCTCTTTGTTGAACACCACCTCTCTTCTTCTAGACCTCATCTTTTCTTCTTAGCTGAACCTCAGGTGTCTGAGTGCTCTGACAGCAAACCTTACTCTGTTTCCTACTACTGTCTCTATCCTCAATTTTCATCCAAAGGAGGATGTTGCGTACATATGCGCAACGATGTTTTCTGTTCTCGTGTCTCTAATTTGGAGTCTTCTGAATTTTCCACCTTATGGCTTAAACTTTCTTGCAACTCTGCAACTAAATTTATTTCTTTTGTCTACTTATCTTCTAACTCTACAGACTACCCAAAATTTTTCGACTATCTTAACTCCAAAATAGAATGCATTCTTTCTACTTCTCCTTTCTCAGAAATCATCATTTTAGGTGATTTCAATGTTCACCAACGCCAATGCTTTTCATCTAGTTCTCATGATTCAGCTTGTGAACTCGCCTACCAATTTTCTATCCAGAATCACCTTGAGCAGTTGGTGCATCTCATTACACGTATCCCTGACCGTCAACATACTTGATCTTTTCCTAACTTTTTATCCTTCTCCTTACACTGTTAAACTCTTTCCTCTTCTGGGTTCATCCGATCACCTTCTTATCTCTATATCTTGTATTGTTTCTTCAAGTCTTCCGCAGGAACGGCATCAGCCTTTGGCGAAGAGACGTTTCTGGCATTTCAGTGCCACTAACTGGTCTGACTTGAGGTAGTACTTTTCTGATTTTCCATGGAATGATTACTGCTGTTTCAGTAGGAGGGGCCCCTCAGAGTGTGCAGAGCGCATAACCGAGGTGATTCTCTCTCATAGATGCGTATATTCCATATTCTTTCCCTTCTACTGAACCTAACAAATCCTGGTTTAATTCTGCTTGTTTTCGTGCTATCCATCACAGGGATGCTGCCTTCAGGGATTACCGTCGTCTTCAAACACCAGAAACTCACACAACTTATATTTCATCACGGAATAGTGCAAAATCTATTCTTCGAAATACCAAAAACTCTTTTCTCCGCTCCAAATGCAATAATCTTTCTGGTTCCTCTTCCTCTCGCTCTTTCTGGCACTTTGCAAAAAATGTCAACTCTAACTTTGCTTCTTCCTCTTTCCCTCCTCTAGTATCTTTTAACGGTTCAACTGTCATTTTGCTTTCTTCTAAAGCTGAACTCTTCGCTCAAATTTTTGCCTCCAATTCAACCTTGGTCTATTCTGGAGCTGTTAATACTCCTTCAACCCCCTCTAACTCATTTATGCCTAAAATTGTAATTTTTTCTAAAAACGTCATTTCTGCTCCATCAAAGCTTAACACTAGGAAGGCGTACGGTCCTGATGGCATCTCCTGTGGTTCTTAAAACTTGCTTCCGAGATTCAACCCTGCCTTGGTAAACTATTAAGTCTATGTATTTTTACTTCAACCTTCCCTTCTTTCTGGAAACGTGCGCTCATTCAGCCTGTGCCGAAGAAGGGGGGCCCATCTCAACCCTCTGACTGTTGTCCTATTTCTTTAACCTCCGTACTTTCTAAACTTTTCGAATCTATCCTTAACAGGAAAATTTGGAAACATCTCAATTCTTCTAATCTTATCTCTGATCGCCAGTATGGCTTTCGTAAGAAACGCTCTACTGGTGATCTTCTTTCCCTTCTCTCTGACTCTTGGTCCTCCGCTCTTCGGCATTTCGGTGAATCTTTTGCTGTGGCGCTAGACATATCGAAAGCTTTCGATAGAGTCTGGCACAAAGCTTTGATTTCCAAACTTCCCTCTTTCGGAATCCTTCTCTGTCTTCTCTCTGATTTCCTTTCTGGTCGTTCTATAGCAGCTATTGTAGACGGCCACCGTTCATCCTATAAATCTATTAATAGTGGTGTTCCTCAAGGATCTGTTCTATCCCCAACACTTTTTCTGCTTTTCATTAATGACCTTCTCTCTATTACTTCATCTCCTATCCCGATGACTCCACCCTTCATTACTCTTTTCATTTTGAAAGTCGCCCCTCCCAACAACAGTTAATAGATGCAAGGAGGTGGCCTTGGAGCAACTAACCTCTGATCTATCTCGTATTTCAAATTGGGGCAGAGAAAACATGGTTGTTTTCAATGCCTCAAAAACTCAATTCCTCCATCTTTCTACTCGACACAATCTTCCACACAACTATGATATCTTCTTCGAAAACACACAACTCAAACCTTCATCTGTCCTTAATATTCTTGGTGTTTCTTTTTCTCGTGATCTTTCTTGGAAAGATCACATTATTTCTCTAACTAAACAAGCTTTCTAAGAGATTGGTGTGTTCTGAGGCGCCTTCGGAACTTCTTCACTGCCTTCCCAGTTGTTTTGCTCTGTATAGGGGTGTTGTTCGCCTCGATGTTTTTTGGAGTATTTTTCACACATCTGGGGTGGTTCCACTCATACAGCTCTCCTAGAAAAGGTTGGAGTCTAGGACTTTTCTCCTTTTCAACACTCCTGCTCTCACTAATTCTCTCCAATCTCTTTCTGCCCGTCGGAAAGTTGCGTCATTCTCTCTATACTATCGCTACTACAACGGACATTGCTCTTCTGAACTCTCTTGTTGCATACCTCCTTCTTTGAGAAGAGCTTGTGCGACTTCTCTTTCTACATAGTCTCGTCCTTTTTCTGTCCAACTCTCTGACTCCAGATTTAACCGCTATGATCAATCTTACGTGTACAATACTTGTAAAGTCTAGAACACGCTTCCTTCATCTATTTTCCCAACTTCCTTTTACTTATGCACCTTAAAACGCCCGGTATCAGGTCATATCGACCTTTAATTTAACCAGCTTCCCGACTTTCCCCCTAACTCTATTGGAATTTTAATTCGCCTCTGGCCTTTGCCCACCAGCGGTGAAATATATATAAATATATATATATATATATATATATATATATATATATATAATATATATATATATATATATATATATATATATATATATATATATATATATATATATATATATTATATATATATATATATATATATATATATATATATATATATATATATATATATATATATATATATATATATATATATATATATATATATATATATATATATATATATATATATATATATATATATATATATATAATATATATTTCATTTTACTTATATATTTTTAAATGATTTTTGATTTTTTAAGTTTTACATTTTTTACATAGTGCTTGAATTTATTATTTATTTGAAAAGAATTAATTAAAAGGCTACTATTTTTCCTGATAAGTTCTGCATTTTATATTTTGGTCAGGTTTTTGGAATTAGGTTAGTCTATGCAAGGTGAAGTTAAGTTAAGCTAGGTTAAGTTAGGTAAGGTTATGGCACGTTAGGTTAGGTTAGGATAAGATAGCTAGGTTCAGTTAGGTTTTGTAGGAAAATTAATGAAATGTAACATTCAGCTTTTTTATGTTTTTATTAAAATTAATTTCCAAAATTTCCAAAAAATTTGTATAATTAAAGCAAATATATTAAAAATCCTATTAAGCTTATTTATAACAAAGATTTCAGTAAGAATATTAAACGAATATATATATATATATATATATATATATATATATATATATATATATATATATATAATATATTATATATATATATATATATATATATATATATATATATATATATATATATATATATATATATATATATATATATATATATATATATATATATATATATATATATATATATATATATATATATATATATATATATATATATATATATATATATATATAATATATATATATATATATATATATATATATATATATATATATATATATATATATATATATATATATATATAATATATATATATATATATATATATATATATATATATATATATATATATATATATATATATATATATATATATATATATAATATATATATATATATATATATATATATATAGTGAATGGGATTTAAACGTTTTACTTTTTGCAGATGATGCGATGTTGTTAGTAGAATCTGGAGAAAAGTTGAGAATGTTGGTGAGAAAGTTTGAAGGGAAATGTGTGGACATGAGGTTGAAACTCAATCCAGTGAAAAAATAAAGGATTGAAGGTGGGGATGAGGAGATATAGAGGAAGGAATGGGGGAATGTAGAAGTGGGGGGAAGGAAAGTAGAGGAGATGGATGAATTCAAAAATCTAGGATGTTGGTGGAAGTTAAAGGGGGGACGGATAAAGGAATAAAGAATAAAGTGTTAGAGGTAATGAAAGTGTTGTGGGACCTAAGAGAAGTATAGAAAAAATTAAAAACTGAGAAAGAAATAAAGATTAGAATGTTTGAATTTATGTGTTTGCCTTTTGTAGTGTATGGGTGTGAAACATGAATAATAAACGCTCGAGCGAGGAAAAGTTTGAAAGTCTTCGAGATGAAAGTTTTGAAAGCGATATGTAATTTAAGAAAGACTGATAGGATTTGAAATAAAAGAATAAGAGAGATGTGTAGATACAAGAAGAATGTAGTGGATAGAGAGGATGAAGGT
>SEYY01019313.1:40000-52500 GCA_009176605.1 Armadillidium nasatum | reverse complement strand
TCAAACTTCAGCCAAAGGCGGTTGCTTCCACACGTGAGCAACAACGTCGTTGTCTCTAATGTGGAATCTTCCGAATTTTCTACCTTGTGGCTTAGGCTGTCTTGCCATTCTAAATTTATTTGTTCTGTTGATTTATCTCCTAACTATGCTGACTACCTTAACTCCAAAATAGTTCGCATTATCTCTTCTCCGCTTTTTCTGAGATCATTTTAGGCTATTTCAATGTTAACAATGGCCAATGTTTTCTTCTAGTTCTCAAGATATAGTCAGTCCTTTCAGTTTGTCTATCCAGAATGACCTAAAGACGTCATTTTTTCTCTCTCTGAGAAGTCATATGGTCCTGATAGTATTATTCCTGTAGTACTCAAACCTTGTGCTTCTGAGCTTTCAACTACATTAGTAAACTATTTCATCTCTGTCGTTTTACTTCGACCTTCTCTTCTTGTTCGAAACGTGCTCCAATTCAGTCTGTGCTGAAGAAGAGGGCCCATCACAAACCTCTAACTATCGTATTATTTCTTTAACCTCTCTTCTTTCTAAAATTTTCGAATCTATCCTTAACAGAAATATTTGGAAAATCTCAATTCTTACAATTTTATCTCAGATATATAATTCTGATTCTTGGTTCTCCTCTCTTTATCATTTCAGTGAATCTTTCATTGTGGCGCTAAACATAAACTTTTTTATATTTTACTTTTCATTAATACCTTTCCCCTATTTTTCATCACCTATCCACTCCTATGCCAAGGACTCCAATCTTCAGTACTCCTTTGACTTTGAAAACCATCTCACTTAACAACAATTAATTAAGGCTAAGATGGTCTCCGTGGAACAGTTAACCTTTAATCTTTCTCTTATTTCTTACTGAGACAGAGAAAGTATTTTTGTTTTCAGTGCCTCAAATACTCAGTTCTTCCATCTTTCTTCTCGATATAACCTTCAACATAAAAATGAGATTCGAAAATGCACAGCATAAATGTCCTTCTGTTTATAATTTCCACAACCTTCTAAGAGTTTGTGGGTTCAGAGGAACCTTCAAAATTTTTTGTGATCATGACTGTTAATCCGAAATCTTCTAAATTTTTTCCTTTTATATATATATATATATATATATATATATATATATATATATATATATATATATATATATATATATATATATATATATATATATATATATATATATATATATATATATATATATATATATATATTTATTTAACCGCTATGCTCAATCTTACATGTACTCTACTGGTAAAGTCTGGAACACACTCCCTTCTTCTATTTTTCCCACTTCCTATGACTTACACACCTTCAAACGTCGTGTATCAGGTCACGTCGGCCTTTAATCTGACCAAGCTTCCGTCTTTCCCCCTAACTCTGCTGGAATTTTAGTAGGCCGGCCTCTGGCCTTTGCCCACCAGAGGTGAAAAAAAAAAAAAAAAAAAAAATATTTATAATATTATATATATATATATATATATATATATATATATATATATATATATATATATATATATATATATATATATATATATATATATATATATATATTAATGCAATTTTAGAATAAAAACAATTTATTATTTTCTCCAAGAATTTACATAGTGGCTTTATTGACGTTAGAATTACAATTATTTCTTATCAGTATTCAGTCGAATGATAAATAAAGTTCATCCTTTCCGGTATTTAATTTATAGCCGTTTCCAGTTTACCCATGTCATATATATATATATATATATATATATATATATATATATATATATATATATATATATATATATATATATATATATATATATATATATATATATATATATATATATATATATATATATATTAGGGATGGAGTGAAGTATCGGTATCGGTATCGGTATCGGCAAGTATCGGCATATTTTCCGATACCGGTATCGGTATCGGTATCGGCCTTTTCAGTATCGGTATCGGTATCGGCAAATTTTTTGGATAAGAGTAAAGTATCGGTATCGGTAGTAGTATCGGCATATTTTCCGATACCGATACCAGTATCGGTATCGGTATCGGTATCTGGTAATTTTTAGGTATCGGTATCGGTATCGGTATCGGTAAAAATTTTGGTATCGCTCCATCCCTAATATATATATATATATATATATATATATATATATATATATATATATATATATATATATATATATATATATATATATATATATATATATATATATATATATATATATATATATATATATATATATATATAATGAATATTTTTTATTCTTTTTTTGGGGGGGGGAGTGACAATTTATATACGTTTTCCCCTTTTTCTTTTCAGAGCTGTAACCAAAAATGTTGACAATTTACTTTTAATTACTTAACTAAATATATTAGTTTAAAATTAATAATATCTAAAAATATTAATATAATTCCTTATATTAATATTTTTCTTTTCTTTTCTCCTCTCTCCAATAATCTCCCCTACAAATTAGAAATATCTTACATAAAGATTTTACATAAATATTTGTCGTTTTCTTTATCTTTAACAATTCAATCTCGGTTTTCTATTTTAGGATTAAGAAAACTATTTCAGTTTGCTTCGAGTCTTTCTTTGTATATAAATACAATTATGCCGACTTTTATGTTAAATATGTGAGCTAAAGCAGAGTACAACTGATTTGATGAACCTTCTAACACACCTTCTAATAATCACATCTTTTGAACTTCCTATTTCCTAACCAGTAAATTCAGTTATCAGAGATCATTACGATCATTACGATATATCTATATATACTATATATATATATATATATATATATATATATATATATATATATATATATATATATATATATATATATATATATATATATATATATATATATATATATATATATATATATATATATATATATATATATATATATATTGCTTTGAAATACTTACGTAAATATTTGTTTAAAAATGTAACAGGAAGACTGTGTTGTATGTTGAATGTATTTAAGTGTGTTAAAATTGGATTCTCAAAGTTAAGAACATAAGTGATATTTATGCTAATACTTGTGCATGTAAAATTTGCACAAGTATTATGTCAAACCAAGATAAGCCGCATTTAGAGCAGGGAAAAGCCAGTTGGATTGCAGAGATCGAAGCGACAACATTGAAACGAAACTGAAGTAGACTTTCAAGAATTGGAAAATCTAAGAAACGAACAATCGAGAAGCAGACTCATTCTTCAAGATTTTCGGTCGCTACAACAACTACTCCGCTTTTGAGGAAAGCAAAGCAATTTCAAAAGTTGAATTAGTTTCACTTCGGAAAACAAAATTATTTATGTGAAATTGAATCAAAGAAAATTGTATTTTAGAATAAACTATTGTATCTTTATAATAAATAATAATAAAAAAGAATTTCTCCCCCTAAGAGATAATTATAAGAAACATTTTGTTTCTACTTAACAAGGAAATAATATTACGAAACTATTTTTCTTTTAAATAGAGATATGCAGAGAACATTAAATTCTCCATTTAAGGAGAGACAATTAAATTCAGTGGGAACACTGGTAGAGATAATATAAAAACGCTGTGAAAACTGTCCCAAAGAGGTAATTAACATTTAAAAACTTCAATCAACCTATAGGACATCGATCTTATGGTGGCAATATATATATATATATATATATATATATATATATATATATATATATATATATATATATATATATATATATATATATATATATATATATATATATATATATATATATATATATATATATATATATATATATATATATATATATATATATATATATATATATATATATATATATATATATATATATATATATATATATATATATATATATATATATATATATATATATATATATATATATATTCTCGTATATGGGTTGCTCAAATAAAAGTGAGGATCTATTCTTAGCGTCTTTGTTGAAATACACAGAGTTTGTCGGTTTTGCCTGTAGAAAGCGTTGTATGTCGGTTTGCAAGCTGTTGTCGGAAAGTGCTACAAAAATATATTTTTACTATGAATGTTAGTGTCAGTAGAGTGATTTGTGTGCGTACGGAAGCAGGTTGGATGAATATTTATTCAATTTTGACAGTAGACGCTGTGAGTGAAGGCGAATTTTATCGTCGCTCTGAGAATGAATACTTGTCAAATAATTTAATCCACCATATTCAGATTGTGTTTTAAATTTCTTAATAGAGGTGTGAGCACGATGGACATGCCGAGATCTGGTCAATCGTATTTGGCTATCAAAATGGATTCGATTCCCGAGGTTGGAAAACTTTTGAGAGGGATTCGCCAAATCACCAACCGCAAAATTGAGGAAACCTTCTCCGTGAGTATGGGAACTTTTTACATCATTTTTTTTATCAGCAATTGGATACATTGAAATTTACATTGAATGAGTTCTCAAACTTCTTCACGAAGAACAGAAGACTGTGAATGGGTGTTCATCTGAATCTTTTATTTCTTTACAACGCAATGGGAGAACAGGTTTTTAACAATATTGTGGCAGAAGATGAAACGATGCCACAACTTCGAACCGGCCAAGGAAAAAATGAGTTTGGAATGTGCGACACCCTACCTATACAAACACTATAAAGGTTCATTATTCCATAACAGCAGTAAAAGTGAAGTTCATTGCTTGTCTAGTTTCCGTACAAAAGTAATACAGTCAATCTCAACGCATACTTCACTACGTTATCCAATCTCAAATGACAAACATTAGTAAGCTACAAGGTATATTGTCAAATGAAGTTAATCTGTTTTACAATTTCTGCCCGTATAAGATAACTAGACCATTTCCTCTACAACTTCAACTTGTCGCCGGGAGACTCGCATATACTGTATATGGATCACTGAAAAAGTTCTGAAAGGTCAACGGTTCGCGAACGATATTAAGATCCTGGGCATCGTTGAATACTGAATTCGCAGTCAACTACGAAAGAACTTTTCCTAGGGTATCTACAGTCTATCGTAACGCGATTGACTATTAGCTTGAACCAGCAAGGCGAATAGGTGAAGTGGTTTTTTTTTCCCTTGCATCAAAATTCATTTCTGTATGTTCATATATTCCAAAAAGTAAATTATTTCAGAAAATATAAAAGTCTCCTTTTCATTTTGTCAATATATATATATATATATATATATATATATATATATATATATATATATATATATATATATATATATATATATATATATATATATATATATATATATATATATATGTGTGTGTGTGTGTATATATAATTGTAATTTTATTTATTCATATAGAGTTTTGAAAAATAAGACTATCCTTTTAAATACTTTATATAAAAAATATATTAAACCAGAATTATATGTAATACAAGCATATGTCATTCTTCAAAAAGGCCTCTTAGTTTAAATACTCTAATATATGAAGGCGATAACTATACATATTTTAAAAGTTGATTCTAATAATTCTAAGAAATTTTGAAAGTTATTATGCCATGCAATACATATTTAAAAAGGCAATAAATGATTACCGTAGCTTTCTTCCCACCAACACACGCGAGCAAGATTTTTAAATGATTTTATTAAAAATTCATTGTAAGAGAAAAAAATAATTTATTTCTTTTGTTTTTATTAAATTATACAGGCCAAGTTAATGGAATACATTGTAGCATTCGTATAATTTGTGTGTACTGTGCAAGATTTTAGGATAGATGCTCTAATTTTCGAAATAGTTATTGTTTTTTCTATTCCTTAATTAGATCTTGAATCATATTTCTTCATTGCATAATTTACAGAAAATTAATAACTTTTAGTTTTATATAGAATCTTCAGGTTACATTTTATTTTTGTTGTGAATTGTTTTGGCCAAGAGAAGTCAAAGTATGGCACTTCTAGTTCCTTCCTAAAACATTATTAAAATAGTTAAAAATCTTATATTTTCCTTTCTTTCCGTTTTGTCCATCAGCTCATGAAAAGTGACACCATACAAGTACGATTCTTGAACAGTGCTAGCCAATATCAACGTAAGTAGTTGAAGCACTTCTTAATGCCTTCTCTTATTTCTCAATTATCAGCTGTGCAAACCTCTTCGTGCCGAAATGTCAGAGTGCGCAAAACTTCATCATAGTTATGTGTTTCTGTTGATGGTACAAGGTTGGAAAAGATGATATTATTATGGTGTCCCGATTTGAAAAAATTTGTCTTTCTCTAATTTAAAATATTTAATTTTAATACATGAGAAATTCAAAGCCTTACAATAAATCTAACTCAAACTTCCTTTTACTCTCTTGAACTCCTCCTCTTTGGGCAACTATGAATTCATCTACAGATCTTTTCCTTATTCATTCATTCTTTTTCATCTTAATCTTTACAATTACCAATTATCAATTTTCTTTCGTTTTTCTACTTATTCCAAATATTGTTTTCACTTCCTTTATATATATATATATATATATATATATATATATATATATATATATATATATATATATATATATATATATATATATATATATATATATATATATATATATATATATTTTTACCTTTGCCCTCATTCAGAGGCAAACCCCTGCTTAAAGAGGGAGCTTTATAGACGTTAATATAATATAAATATATATAATATATATATATATATATATATATATATATATATATATATATATATATATATATATATATATATATATATATATATATATATATATATATATATATATATATATATTATATATTATATTATTAATTAATCTTGGTTTTATTCTTTCTTAATCCCTTGTTAGCTTAAAATACATCCGACAATTAAAGTTTTATTAATTTAACATTGAACAGTTATTTATTAATAGATTATTATTAAAACACAATTAATTAAAAGTTGAGAGTTCTGAAGATGTGACTCAGTTAAGAGCACGAAAGCTCAACCATTAATTAATTGTGTTTTAATAATAATCTATTAATAAATAACTGTTCAATGTTAAATTAATAAAACTTTAATTGTCGGATGTATTTTAAGCTCAACAAGGGATTAAGAAAGATATATATATATATATATATATATATATATATATATATATATATATATATATATATATATATATATATATATATATATATATATATATATATATATATATATATATATATATATATATATATATATATATATATGCGCCATTTGCAGTTTTGTGTATTTGTCATTAGTGCGCACCACTTTTCTTGATGTATTTTGTTTCTAAAATTTACCAGTGTATATTATAATGATTTTAATTAAGATATTTATGATGAGTAATTTTTTTTATAATAACTTAATTAATTCTTCAAAAAATTGTATGCAAAGTAATTAGATATTAATATTGCTTAGTTTTATGTTTAATATGATATGCAAAAATATAAATCGCAAACATTTTCGTATTTTAAAAATGTTTTTATTAGAATAAATATTCTGTAATTTTGGCGTAAATTATTTTCACAAGAAGCCATGCGTACAGGAACACTTTAATACCCTCTAGCCAGTTTACCAGGATGTAGAAACAATTTCTTGCATAGTTCTCAAATCCAAAATGCCCATCATTTATTCATCAATTTTACAATTCATATACTGCTCAACTTTGGAATTCTTCTTCATATCTTTCCATTTATCAAATCCTAAAATATTTTCTCTTTTCGGGGTTAAAGAATTTGCTTAAGATTAATTAGCTACTTTCTCAGCCGTTTTTGATGAACACGATTCGACAAGGGCCCACGGACTCACCCGTTCCCTTAATTATGCAAGATTTACTATAAATCTATCAACAGAGGTGCTTTCAAAAGTTTTCTTCTCTCTCCTCTTCTCACTTTTCAATAACCACTTTCTATATGTCACTTCAACACCTATTCATCTAAATGCAAATGTCAAAATTCTCATTAGTCTTTCATTTAGAAAAATTAAATTACACAACATCATGATGTTGACGCTAAGAGGATGGCCTTAGAGTAACTTATTTTCAATCTTTCACGTACATCTAAATGATACAGATAAAACATGGTTGTTACTAAGATTCTCAAAACGATACCTCACCAACGCAGCCTCTATTTGAAAACCTAAAACTCGAAATTTTTCTTTTCCTAAAATTATTGGTATTTTTTATTCACTTAATTTTGATCATCCTTGGAAGGATCAGATTGACTGTCATACTAAACAAGCTTTTAAGAGATGGTGAGTTCTGAGACGCTTTCGGAACTACTTTGTGCCTTCCCAGTTGTTTTTTCTGTATAGATTTGACGATTCTCTATTTATGGAATATGCGTCACACTAGAAAAGTGGTTCCACTCTTACAACTCTTTCTGAGGAGGTGGAGTCTGAGGCTAATAAAGAAAAGTGGTGGTAATTATAAAACTAAGTTGCCCTACGTATTTGAAACACTCTAAATAAAAAATACCTAAGACCGCCTGTCAGTTAACTTTGATTCCCGTTTCATATTGATTCTTTCCGAGAAAAACACAAACTGAATACCTTGTCTATATGCAAATGAGAAAGTTGTTTTATTTAATAAAAGTAAAATGAAATCTAAATTGCAAGCTTTTTTAAAAAAATTGTTTTTTAAAAATAACATTTATAAAATTCTCTGAAAGAAAAAGTAAATTTTGTTATTCTCTTTCCAATACGTATATGTTTTTCATCACAGGAATATTATTTGTTTTTCTTTGTGTTTTCTATCACAAAATATTGAAGCAGTTCTATATTTGTTACATAATTTATTTTTCCTTTAATAACTACCATAATCTCAAAATTTAAAAATAAATCATAGAAAAATTTTCTTTAACTGAATATCAATGAAATGGCACAATTTTTTAACATTTTAAGTCATCAAACAGGCAATACAGTTATATCATTAACTACGCCATAACTTTCGTAACATTAAGTAATAGTGAGAGGTTCATTAAATACAAGTGAAATTTCGTAAAATTTCTTTACTTCTAATTATATCAGCCCATCGATAACTATTATACTTCATTATCATTTCCAACATTTGAAGCCTAGTAAAGTATTTGTAAAAGTTACATGAACTGAATTTGGTTTTACACTATTCTTGTATACGTTTATCAAATTTAATATATATATATATATATATATATATATATATATATATATATATATATATATATATATATATATATATATATATATATATATATATATATATATATATATATATATATATTATATATAATATATATATTATATTTCCAGTTAATGTCAGAATTTCATGTTATATTAATTTTAAAAAGTAAAAAGTAGTATGTTTTATCAAATGCTTCCTTAAACCGTTTAACAGTGTATCTAATTTTTTGAGAAAAATTTTATGGTATGGATGAAGGGAATGCAGTGCGGTTGTTTATCCATAATGCGTATGAATAAATAGTATATCAAAGTAAGTTTGAAAAAATTTGATGAGGATTGGAAATATTGAAAAGGGGTTGAAATTTTAACCCATCCTGTCTTTAATCTTTTCTCATGGGATCCATTTTTGAATTATACCGTGCATTATAATGATGGAACATATCACCTTTGTGATTGATCAAAACGGACCACTTTTTCTTCAAATCGGTGCTTGCTTAAAGCTCTCCACTTATTGATATGTCACATTAACTGGAAGAATTTATATTGAATCAAAAGGACAGTATTATAATAATCAGCGAGCACAATTTCTTTGCATGGAAATTCATTTTCAGTTTTGCTGAAGCCTTTCTCCTTTACCATACCATTTTCTGCTCTGCATTACAAACTTGTATTTTATCTATTTGTCATCTCCAGCCACCGTCCAAAAATAGTAGGAGGCATTCACGAGACACCAAAGAATTGCAGAGTTTCCTTCATGTATAGTATTATAGTATAATCCTCTGTATAATAATTGAGACCCCATTTTGGAACTTATTCCTATGGGAATCACATTAGTAACAATGAAAAATTATAGTTTAAAGTCTCTAGAAACACCTGTACGCGTATGAATTATTAATGGTAATGGTTTTGAAGAAAGAGAAAAAATCCAATTTATAAATAACAGATTTAGGACAATACTCACGGAATGATATAACACCATGCAGAATTTATTTTTTTATTGCCATAATTGTTTAAAAAATATTGTAGCGACTAAAAACGCAAACTCTTCTCTAAAGTAACTACGCTCTCTCTCTCTCTCTCTCTCTCTCTCTCTCTCTCTCTCTCTCTCTCTCTCTCTCTCTCTCTCTCTCTCTCTCTATATATATATATATATATATATATATATATATATATATATATATATATATATATATATATATATATATATATATATATATATATATATATATATATATATATATATATATCGACCTTGACCTTTTTTCCTATACTTCAGCCAAACTTTTATTTTTTTAATCCGAAACAAAGGAAAAAAATGTTTACATAATTGATTGCATTCACGTTTAAATTCATTCTTCTCTTATAAACAAACTTTTACTAACAAACAATTTAAAAAGAAATGAAACAATTGAAAATTAAAATTATAATATATATATATATATATATATATATATATATATATATATATATATATATATATATATATATATATATATATATATATATATATATATATATATATATATATATAATATATATATATATATATATATATATATATATATATATAGTACCAGGTAAGCAATGAAGGCGTATGATACTGATGGTATCCCTCTTGTGGTTCTTAAAATTGATGCTTTTAAGCTTGCACCCTGCTTTGGCAAAATATTTCATCTGTCTTTCTAATTCAACCTTTCATTCTCGCTGCAAACGTGCTCTCCTTCAGCATGTGCTGATAAAGGGGGACATCTCCAACCTTTAGCTACCGTCCCATTTCTTCAAACTCCGTTCTTTCTAAAGGGTTTTGTTAAGAGTTGGAAAGATCTCAAATCTTTTAATCGTATCTCAGATCGCCAGTATGGCTTTCGAAATAAAAGTTCTATTGGTTAGTTTCGTTGCCTTCTCTTTGACTCCTGATCGTCCTCTCTTCGACATTTGAGTAAATCTTTGGGTGTAACGCTAGACATATCGAAAGCTCCGATGTAGTGTTGCACAAATCTTTGATTTTTAAACTCCCCTCTTTCTGAATTTATTTTCTCTAATTTTCTTCCGGTCGTTCTATAGCAGTTGTTGTAGACGGCCACAGTTCTTCCTTTAAATCAATTAATAATGGTGTTCCTCAGGAATCTGTCTTAACTCCACTCTCTTTATCTAGTTTTCATTAAAGACTTTCTCTCCATTACTTAATCACGTATTCACTCCTATGCTAATGACTCCACACTTCATTACTCCTCCCAATTTGAAAGACGTCATTCCCAACCGCAGTTAATTGACGCAAGAATGGTGGCTTTGGAGCAACTGACCTCTGACCTTTCTCGTGTATCAATCAGTGGCAGAGACAATAAAGTTGTTTTCAGTGTCTCAAAATTCAATTCCTTCCATCTCTCTACTCGACTCAACCTTCCACACAACTACAACATCTTCTAAAACACACAACTTAAACCTTCGTCCGTCCTTAATTTTCTTGGTGTTTATGTTTTCGTGAACTTTCTTAGAAGGAGCACATTAATTCTCTTTCTAAACAAGCTAACAAGAGGTTGGGTGTTCTTAGGCGCCTTCGTAATTTTTTTTTTACACCATCAGAGTTGCTTGTTCTTTACAGGGGTGTTGTTCGCTCCTTTATGAAGTATGCGTCACACATCTGGGATTGTCCACTCATTCAACTTTTCTTGAAAAGGTGGAGTCTAGGGCTTTTCGTCTTATCTCTAGTCTCTTTATGCCAGTCGAATTGTAGTTTCATTCTCTCTATACTTTCCCTATTTTACAATGGACACTGCTCTTCTGAACTCTCTCGTCGCATACCTCCTCCATTGAGAAGGGCTCTTGCTGCACGCTTTTCTATACAGTCTCCACCCTTTCTCTGTCCAACTTTTAAACAACAGGCCTAACAAGTATGTTCAATTTTACATGTATCAATTGGTAAAATCTGGAACATTCTCCCATTATCTATTTTCAAAACTTCCTTTAATTGCACACTTTCAAACGCCGTGCATCGAGACATGTCGGCTGTGATTCTGACTTCCCTCCAACTCTGGTGGAATTTGAACAGGTTTCCGGTATTTCCCCAACTCTGATGGAATTTGGTACGGTTCTGGCCTTTACCGATACCGATACGATACCGATACCGTATATACCGATACTGGATATCGATATATATATATATATATATATATATATATATATATATATATATATATATATATATATATATATATATATATATATATATATATATATATATATATATATATATATATATATATATATATATATATATGGCCGACATAACTAGCAACTCGGCCCTATAATTATTGCGTAACCAGCATGTGAAACCACAACTCCGAGAAACTTGATCATCTGGAGAGTTCTTTGAGAAAATGTTTTTAGAGCTTAGATGGAGAAAGTGCTAGTCCCA
>SEYY01019313.1:5000-32500 GCA_009176605.1 Armadillidium nasatum | reverse complement strand
AACAAGCTTCTATATGATTGCATGTTCTGGTGAGCCTTCAAAACTTCTCACCACCACAATTATTTTCCCTTTATAGTGGCGTAGTTCACTCTTTTATTAGGTATGCATCACGTACAAGCGGTGGTTCTACACACATTGCTCTAGATGAGATCTGGGGATTTTCAGCTAGTCAACTCTCTTAAACTCTCTCTCCAATCTCATTCTAGCAGTCGAAATGTGGCGTCATTCTCTTTATGCTATCGGTATTATAATGGATACTACTCTTCTCAACTCATGTCGTGTACCTCCTCCTTTGAGGAGAGCCTATGCGACTTTTCTTTTAATACAGTCTTATGTTTGTCCAGTACCCTGACCCTAGCCTTAACAGCTATGGTCAGTCTTACAATTACCCTACTAATAGTCTGCAACCTGTTCCTTTTACGTATTTTTCCAGTTTACTTTAACTTGCACACATTCTAACACTTTCTATATAGAATTGTTAGCTTTTGATTTGATCCTGATTTTCGGTTTTTCTGTAACACCAGTGGAATTAGGTTGGCCTATGGCCTATGTCCCTCGGAGAAGACTTATATATATATATATATATACATATATATATATATATATATATATATATATATTATTATATATATATATATATATATATATATATATATATATATATATATATATATATATATATATATATATATATACCATGGTTTGTATATACATTGATAATTAAGATAAATAATTACGAGTAAGAATTTAAAAGATTTTGCAAAACAAAAATAAATTTCACTAAAAGTTGAGAAAAAAACTGCGTTGAAAATTAATTTAAAAGTTTTTTTTAATTAAATTTATGTTAGAAATATTTTTAAAATTATTAGTTTAAATTCTTTAAGCGGCTATTAATATTTTTTATGATAATTTTTATTTTGTAATAAGTAATTTAAAATTGTAATAAAAATATTGTTAAAATGTATGTTTTAATAAATTTGAATTCTCTCTCTCTCTTTCTATATATATATATATATATATATATATATATATATATATATATATATATATATATATATATATATATATATATATATATATATATATATATATATATATATATATATATATATATATATATATATATATATATATATAATATATATATATATATATATATATATATATATATATATATATATATATATATTATATATATATATATATATATATATATATATATATATATATATATTTAAAACCATAATTATAAAAAATAAAATAAAAAAGTTAAAACGAAGGGAATAATGAATAAAAAAAGAAACAAGTAACAAGGATAAAAGAGCTAAGAACGTTTCAGGAAGCTAACTCTTCCCTTTCATCAGCTCAGCTGAGGACAGAAGGCAGAAGACGAAAGTAAGAAGCTTCACGTCGACAGAAGTTCAAAAAAAAAAAAAAAATTACTCATCATCGAGAATACCAAATCTATCACCTTTTGCGTATGTGGAAAAACTTTTTTAAAAATTCTATTCAAGTAACCTAAAAGAACGGTGTCTATATCAAAAAAGTCTGAAGATGTATTGAAATTATCTAGAGTTTTAATAAAAAATGCTTCAATGAATCTGTTTAAAATTTTTGACTTTGATGAAAACAAAAATGTTACATCGTTCCAGTTTATTTTGTGATTATTTGCTGTATGGAGAAAAATTGCATTGCTGGTGTTTCATCTTCTTACATCGGTTTTGTGTTGTTCTACACGAGTATGCAACGATTTGAGAGTTTCTCCTACATAAAGAGAGTTACAAGAATTGCATGAAATTTTATGGACAGCTTCCATCTTTTCTGTAAATGTAGTATTATTTGTGATAGCGGTATAAGAAATTTTATCAGGGAAACTAAAAATCAGATGAATATGGCAATGTGAGGAGATAGTAAATTTTAAGGACGACAAGGAATCATTATAAGGAAACACTACATTATTACTGGGGGGCTCCCGTGGTGAAATATTTTTATCTTTATATAGGAAGAGTTTAGCTCTGTGATATTGTTTGTTAATAACTTGTAAAGTGTATCCAAGGGATAGGAATTGATGAATTACGAATTTAATTTCTTCATCGATATGTATCATGTCTGTGATCAACAGGAAACGCAAAAAAGTATTGAAAATAATATTATGTTCCATGTGGTTAGGATGATCTGAAAAAGCATGTAAGAGCTGGTTGCGTGAAGTTGTCGGCTTTCTATATACTCTAAATTCTAATTTTTTGTGATTTTGTATAATTATTTTGTCCAGAAATGCAATTTTATTTTTATTTTGTGTTTCTATAGTAAATTTAATTGAAGGGGTCAATTGATTTCTGTAATAAAAAGTTTAAAAGAAAATTATCGGGCACAATTGCTAAAACATCGTCAACATATCTGAACTAAAATTTAATATATCTATATGTGGGAATCCGACTGACGAGATTGGCTTCGAAAAACTCCATATAAAGGTTGGCTATAACAGGACTTAGACTATTTACTACCCTTACTAGTACCATAAATTTGACGATAACATTTGTTGTTATATGTGAAAATATTCTGCTCCATACATATTTTTATCAATTTGACAAAACTTTGTAAAGGAAGTGGCAATGGATGATTTTTCAGTTTGTTTTTCAAAAATTCCAAAAAATTGGGGATAGGTCCATTGGTAAAAAGGCTGATGATGTCAAAACTTATCAGAATGTGATTTTCTGGAATATTATTATCTATTTTATTCTTAAAATCGGAGCTATTTTTAATGTGAGAGATGGAAATAGTGCCCAACAATGGAGCGAAAATATTTATGGTAAAGTTATTTTTGCAAGCTATGATTGGTCTGAGGGGGACATTTTCTTTATGTAATTTTGGAATACCATAAAATTAATACCCTTCGTTTAAATTTTTTATTTTTTATTGTTTTATAATTAGTGGTTTTAAAAGAGAAATATTTTATCGGAGAAAGAATGTGTTAGTTTTCCTAAAATAGCTATACCTTATATATATATATATATATATATATATATATATATATATATATATATATATATATATATATATATATATATATATATATATATATATATATATATATATATATATATATCGCAGTCTCAATACTGTCAGGGGTAAGGATAGATTTCTTCTTCCTTCAAATTTTGTTTTCAGTCTACGTATTAAAAACCTGAAGATTTTAATACAAAAATTACATAAAAAAAAGGTATAATGATAAAATCAACATTAATGAAACTCAGATAAATAAATATAAATGGAAAATCAAGAGTTAATATGATTATAATAAAATGAAATGGAAAATGGTATTAAAAATAAAAAAAATAAACAAAATAACAATCAAGGTAAAATAATTTCCTCCCAGTATTATTCAAAATCTTCAAGAAGGAGAGAGAGATTAAAGCAGACATAGACTAGAACAATACTAAATATGTTAAAATGGAAAATCAACAATGATAATAATAAAATAGTGTTAACAAAGCAATGGGGAAAATAAAATATGACACCAAAATAAAGAAATGAAAATAACAAATAATAATAATAATTATAATAATAATAATAATAATAATAATAATAATAATAATAATAATAATAATACAACTTTGACCAAAAATAATGATTGCGTAATATTCCAAATTTTATTTTTAATTCACAGTTAAAATGAAAAAAAAGAATCTTCAAAAATGATAAAATTTTAATTTCCTTCTTAAACACCCCAAAAATATACCTACCAAAAAATGGACCTGCACACATACACATACTTTACTTTATTGCCGTTTCCCCATTCTTGAATAATTTTATTGAAATTAGGGAACTAAAACTAAGATTACTGAATAATTATACATACATAGACTTATACATATTATCAAGAGAGAGAGAGCAGCGTAAAAAATCATAACTAAAAAAATAATAATAATAATAATCCCAAAAATAAAACGATACTAATAGAATAATAAAGTAGTTACATTTGTATTAATCAAAATTGATGAATAAAATATCAGCAACACTAATTGTACTTACGATAATAACACTCATATGAAACCAAAGAAAACTTAACACCAGTAATAAATGATAAAATTATTCAGTAATCTTAGTTTTAGTTCATTAATTTCAATAAAATTATTCAAGAATGGGGAAACGGCAATAAAGTAAAGTATGGCTCTTACTAACGTAAAAAATTTATACCCTAGCCATGTTGGAATGGGTGAGACAATGGTATATATAAAATTCTTAAAAGAATTAATACAGAACCGTACCGTATAAAATGAAATGGGGTTGGGAAAATTAAACCATAGATATACTTTAATCGAAAAAAAAATGATAAAAATATTAAAGATTTCCCTTAATGCAAGGAAATACCATTAATAAAGCTTTGTATTGTTATTAGTTATTACTAGTAAAATGGTAAAATGTGAAATAAATGAAATAATAATGCTAATAAATTCAAAAATTTTAAATCTTAAAACGATGTTCCTAATATATTAAAAAACATTTATGTTACTTGAGGAAAACAAAAGGAATCTAAAATTAGAACCAACCTTTAACCAGCGTGAGATCTAAGAGAGAAAGAGAGACGGAATCTGGTTAAAATGTTTTAAAGTAATTTGTTGAAGAATAGGATCCAGGAATGTGTCTGACCAATCAGAAGGTAGAGTGATGATGAAGGAGTTTTTGAGTTATCTAGAATCTTCTCTAATTTTTGGAAAAAATGCAACTATTTTTTCTATAAATTTAAAATAAAACTTATTTTAAGTGTATTTATATATATATATATATATATATAATATATATATATATATATATATATATATATATATTATATATATATATATATATATATATATATATATATATATATATATTGAAGATATGAACGTGCCAAGAAAATTGAGAATCGATATTCTGCCCACATAGAAAGTGGTTTAATACGCGTCCTTCAACCACCGTCGTCCTTATATCCATCAATTGATTTTTCTAAAATGAGAAGAACTTATAACGATCCTGTTGAAAGAGTTCAATGGAGAACGAAACAGGTTTGAAATCACTTTTATTGTTTCAGTTTTGTTTTTGACAATCTCCAAGTAATTATTTATTTTTTGTATTGTTATTCTAGGGAAAACGAGACTGTCTATTGATAATTTTTTTCTAGTATTCAAACTTAAAGCTTTTTCCTTACGAGTTATAAACGTTACAGTATACGTACAAAATGGTAAGTAATTTTAATTATTTTCAGGTGCTTGATTTCGCCTTTCTCTTTTGGTATACCTGGACACGTGATCCTTCTCTTTATTACCTCATTCTCGAAGACGACATTTTAAGTGCTAAACACTTTGTGTCGGCTACGAAGGATTTCGTGGAAATGCACAAAAAGCACCATTGGGTTTCTCTACAGGTTTTAATACTATTTTTTATTACTGACGTTACAATTAATGACAAAACAAAAGTTATTCTAAATTTATAAGCTAACTCACATATAACTTCATTGAGGAAAACTATTTTACTATAAATGATAGAACAAATTTCACCAAAACTAACGATAAAACTTAATTTCCCTAAATCAAAAAATAAATAATACGAAAACTATTGCAACTAATTATGTTGAAATTGTTAACTTTGAAATAAAATATTCAACATGTGACAAAAAGATCTAGGGTTATAATTATTTTAATTTATAGATATATTTTTCTGTTCTAACATACCAGATGTATTTGTTCATAATACTACTTTCTGTTTTATATAATATATATCATATATATAAACCATTTCAAATGATATAACTTTCCATTTTTTGAAGCTCGCTGGATTTTTAGGCATTGGACAATTAATAAGATGTCGAGATATGAACAGATTAGTATCTTTTCTTCTCCTTTTTTATACTGAACATCCAGTTGACATTTTATTCAACCATTGGGTTTCTCTCATGGCTCCCGATAAGCTCCCAAAAGATAAACCAACGCGAAGAATACCGGGACTATTCCAACACATTGGAATTCATTCTACGTTAGCAAATAAAACGCAGACATTGAAGGACAGCACATTTAGGTTAGATTATGGACCTCGGCAAAATAGTGAACTTGCCCAGATTTTTTAGAAAACGTACAGATGATTCTTAAAATGCATCGTAAAGAATAAAAAACTTAATGTTAATTAAAATTTTTTTGATATAGCAAACTTAAAACATTTAAACAGAATTTTTTTTTTCATTGACAGTATTTCGAGTTTTAGTTAACAAGTATATATATATATATATATATATATATATATATATATATATATATATATATATATATATATATATATATATATATATATATATATATATATATATATATATATATATATATATATAAAGAAAAAAGAATCAGGCTACTTTTAAACTAGGGGAATATTTCTCTATTTATTATAGATTAATTTAAAAAAAATAATTTGAATCAATTTAATATTTCAAAATTGCAATTTTGCAATTTTATAACTATTGCTTTTTGTCGTTTTTTTAATTTTTTTTTTTATTTATAAACTTTTCCTTCAAAAAATAATATTTTAGACATTTTCTGAAAGCTTCACAGAAAATCTGTACAAGTTCATTATTTTAACAAGGGTATAGAATTTTAATTAATAATTTAAAATATGTTGCTAAATATTTTATCATGCCATTATTTCCAATCCAGCTTTGCTCTTTAAAAAAGCTGAATTCTTTCAATTTAATCCGAATGATAAAATAGTTTCCTTTTTTTTCTCCTATCAACAGCATTGTGAAACGCCGATTTTCCCACGTTAACCCAAGTGCGGATCTTGTCACAACGATCCGTCAGTACAAGACTTTCGTCCCTGAACTTGCTTACAGTTCTGCACCAGGAATGTTTTGGGGAATTCCTAAACCCAAAGACACTTTTGATATTGTTTTTTCTCAGCCACTTCACCTTGCACGATTATTTATTACTACTGGAACTTTTGTTCATAGTAAGAAAAAGGTTAGTTTTCATTTTTAATATAATTCTTCTTTTTATTTCCATAAAATCTTATTTCCAATCTTTTTACCTGCTTATATATATATATATATATATATATATATATATATATATATATATATATATATATATATATATATATATATATATATATATATATATATATATATATATATATATATATATATATATATATATATATATATATATATATATATATATATATATATATATATATATACACACAGGTTGCACATTTAAGGGACAGGTTGCTTTTTGGTCACATTGAAGTCTCCCCTGAATTTGAGAAAATGAAAAGCCCAAAACAAGCGTCGTGTTCAAAATTTGAATTCTTAAAAGCCTTTAAAAACGGTGAAGTTGATTTTGAAGGTTTCCCCGAACTTTTTCCAATGGGGGTTCAATGCATTCGCATAGTTGTGGATCCTCCACAGAAAACGTGGATTGCAATATCAGAGATCGCGATTTTCACCATGGATGAAGTAAGTCCCGAAATGCTTCAACAAGATATTGATAAATCATCTGCTCCCAACAACACTAATGATCTGTTATCCAATAACAACGTCTTCAAAATCAATCACTTTCCAAAAATTGTGACAAAATTTAATACTATAACCGAGTCAAATATTGCTGCAAAAAATAATAATAATAATAATAATAATAATAATAATAATAATAATAATAATAATAATAATAATAATAATAATATTAGTAATAATAAAAGAACCTTCATTAAAACCTATTTGGCAAAAAAGAAATCTTCCAGCATCAGCAATAGATAGATATTCATAAATCTTTTTTTATTTCTCTCTCTCTCTCTCTCTCTCTCTCTCTCTCTCTCTCTCTCTCTCTCTCTCTCTCTCTCTCTCTCTCTCTCTCTCTCTCTCTCTCTCTCTCTCTCTCTCTCTCTCTCTCTCTCTCTCTCTCTCTCTCTCTCTCTCTCTCTCTCTCTCTCTCTCTCTCTCTCTCTCTCTCTCTCTCTCTCTCTCTCTCTCTCTCTCTCTCTCTCTCTCTCTCTCTCTCTCTCTTTCCACTTTCTTATTTGTAGCAAATTCGTCCATTTTTTAAGTGTTTTGTACTTAGCAACGCTTCGATATTTATTTTTTTGTGATAAAACTGAACATGTTAAATAATTTAATAAATTTTCTTCTAAACAGTTTGAAATTTGTTTCATTTCATTTTTTCCTTTAAAAAGAATGTCAAAATTTAGTAACATTGTTTTCTATATATATATATATATATATATATATATATATATATATATATATATATATATATATATATATATATATATATATATATATATATATATATATATATATATATATATATATATATATATATATATATGGCGAAGCCTAAAGCTGCCTTGGAAATGCTTGGAGGGGCAGCATCCATGGAATGCCCATCATCCACCCTTCACCTTATCATCAATAGGTAGTTGGCGACCTTCGATGATTGAGATGGTGCTTCCAAGAATTGGTTTCTGATTTCTTGCGAAATGATTACTTTTTCATGGGAGAAGTCTATTGGAGAGAGCAGAGCGTATGACTGAAATGATTCTTGCATGGATGCTTGCTTTCCTTATTCTTTTCCTTAAAATAAATTTAAGAAAGCTTTATTCGCAGCAGGGATGTTGAATTGAAGAATTACTTTCGTCTTCAAACCCTAGAAATTCATACAACTTGTATTTCATCCCAAAATTGTGCAAAATCTATTTTCAGTACCACAAAACCTCATTACTCCTTCAACAATACAAAAATCTTTCTGGTTCCCCTTACTCACCATCTTTCTGGCATTTCGCAAAAAATGTCAACTCTAATATTCCTTCTTCTTCTTCTTCTTCTTCCCCTTTTCCTGTATCCTCTTACAACACAACTGCAGTTTTGCCTTTTTGTTAAACTGTTAAATAATATATATATATATATATATATATAATATATATATATATATATATATATATATATATATATATATATATATATATATATATATATATATATATATATATATATATATATATATATATATATATATATATATATATATATTCCACCTTAGATGATTCCGGAGCTTAAATTACCAGCATTTCATTTAAGCCATTTATTGTAATTTCTTCTAAAGATGTCATTTCGGATCTCTATTACCTTATCACTAAGAAGGCGTACAATCCTGACGGTATTCCTCCAGCGATTCTTAAAACTTGTGTTTCTGAATTTGCACCCTGCCTTGGAAAACTATTCGTCTATGTCTTTCTACTTCAACCTTCATTTCTTTAACCTCCATTCTTTCTAAAGTTTTCAAATCTATCCTTAACAGGAAGATTTGGAAACATCTCAATTCTTCTAATCTTTACTCTGACTGCCAGTATGGCTTTCATAAAGAGACCTCTGCTGGTGATCTTCTTTCCCTTCCCTCTGACTTTTGGTATCCAACTCTTCGGCCTTTTATTAATCTCCTGTTGTAGCACTAGACATATAGAAAGCTATCGAAAGAGTATGGAACAAAATTTTGCTTTCTAAATTTCCCTCTTTCGGAATCTATCCTCTTTGTGCCCTTTCCTCTGTTTTCTTTTGCGGTCGTTCTATACCAGCAGTTGTAGAGGGCCACCGTTTTCAATGTCTCAAAAACTTAATTCCTCCATTTCTCTACTCAATAAAAATTCCACAGAGCTATGATATCTGCTTCGAAAACACAAAATTTAAACCTTCGTATGTCCTTAACATTCTTGATGTTTCTTTTTCTCGTGATCTTTCTTGAAATAATCATATCACTTTTCTTTTTAAATAAGCTTCTATGAGGTTGAATGTTTTGAGGCACCTCCCGAATTTCTTCTCACCACCCCAGTTGCTTGCCTTTATAAAAATGTTCGCCCCTGTATGGAGTATGTCTCTAAAATCTGTAGTGGTTCCACTTGTACAGCTATACTTGAAAAGGTGGAGTCTAGGACATTTCATTTTATAAACTATTTTGCTTTCATTAACTCTCTGCAATCTCTTTCTTCCCGTCGAATTGTTGCGTCACTCTCTTTATACTATTATTATTATTACAACGGGCACTGCTTTTCTCAAACTATCCACCGCATACCTTCTCCACTGAGAAGTGCTCGGGCGACAAGCCTTTCTACAGGGTCTCATATTTTCTCTTTCCAACTCTCTGACGACCTTAGAGGTAACCGCTATTTTAAATCTTACGTATACTCTATTGGTGAAGTCTAGAACACACTCCATTTATTTATTTTCCGAAACTATTTTTCCCAAACGCTGTGTATCGGGATATGTCAGCCTTTAACGACGATAATTTCAATATTTCCCTAACTCTGGTAGAAATTACTAGATCTCAGACCTTTGCCCACAGAGGAGATATATTATATATATATATATATATATATATATATATATATATATATATATATATATATATATATATATATATATATATATATATATATATATATATATATATATATATATATTCTGAAGGGCAAAGGCAAAAGGTCTACTAATTTCCATTAAAATTGGGATATTTTCAGTAAGAAAAGCCAAATTAAAAGGCAACATCTCTCAAAAATGTCCCGAAGTTTGGAAAACAGATAATTGTATCTAATATTAGAAGTAATAATACGGGTAATAGAGCTGTATTTCAGACTTTACCAATAGAGCACATGTAAGACTTAACATATCGGTTCAATCTAGGGTCAAAGGGTTCCACAAAGAAAGAAGGAAAGGGTACCGAAAGAAGGAAATGTAAAAATCAAATCCTTTTGACACTTTTGAAGTCTTAAGATATGTTTACAAACAAAATATAGGATTCACCAAAATGCCGTAGGATAGAGGACCAAGAATAAGAGAGAAGAAAACGAAGACCATTAGCAGAGCATTCCTTACGAAAGCCATAGTGGCGATCAGTGATAAGATTAGAAGAATTGAGAAAGTTTTCAAATCTTCCTATTAAGGATAGTTCCGAAAACTTTAGAGAGAACAGAGATTTTAAAGGAGTGAGACAATAGCTAGAGGTTTGATTGCAATTTCCATGTTTCGACATAGGGTAAATGAGCTCATTTTTTTAGATAAATCAGTAGATCGAAGAAGAAACACAAGAACGAAATAGTTTACTAATGCTGAGTGCAAACTCGGAAGCATTAATTTTTAGTACTTCAAAAGGAATACAGGCCATACACCTTCTTAATTTTAAACAACTACGAAAGAACAGTAGGAGGAACACATCTGAAATCGACTAAGGTGTGATTAAAATCAAAGGTTTCAGCGAAGAGTTCCGTTTTAGCCGGAGGCAAAACAGCAGTTGTACCATCCGAAGATATCGGAATTAAAGAGGGAAAGGCAAAATTAAAGTTGATACTTCTCAAAATGCCAGAAACGGTTTGATTAAGAGAAATCAGGTATATTACACAATTCTACAACAAAAAAACTGCATAGGATTTTTAAATTGTTTCCTATAGATTTTTGCATGCTGAACAAGAAAAAAATACGTAAAAAGTTCTATCACATAAGGTTTTCTTGATGTTTTTTTTTTCTTTAATTATTGTGTAATCTTTCATTGAACAAAAAATCTTTTGAGTTACCCTTGATTAACATTCATTTACATTAATCATATTGTCGATGACGTATATATATATATATATATATATATATATATATATATATATATATATATATATATATATATATATATATATATATATATATATATATATATATATATATATATTGTTGGGATTTCTGTGGCGCTGAAACCCTTGAAAACGCTTAAAGAAGATGCGTTACTGCGAAGCCAAGAATAAACTTAATTCTATTACATTAACCTACAAATAATAAAAATAAATTAATAAACTCACCATTTAAAATGTTCTGCAAATTTTTAAAAAAAGGGGATTGGAGGATTTACTTCGTTTCCAAGAATTAATACTTGGATATTTGGATTGTTGGTATAAGCTCATATATGACTTTTAAAGTAGTAAATTAGGTAAATTTTAGCCAAGTAGGAACATAACCAACCCAAACAAGCAAGAACTCTCAAAACACTGCTCAAAAAACTCAGACCCAGTTATGCAGTAGAGTTAAGTCAATCATTCAATTCAAGTTAATACACTAACTCAACCCAAGCAATCAAATAAGTCAATTTAATTCAAAAAGCAAACTTTAAAAGGTATCAGCGTTGGTTAGGTCAAGATGGGCCCTACTTCTCTCACAAAGTTCTATAAAGACTCCTACCCTAAGGGTTAAAGTTTATATAACTACCATATGGCTATATGTAAATTGTTAAACATTAAATGGGGAAGTACTCATCTTTCCGACGACTTCTTCAGGATAGATGAGTATTTTTAGTTAAACGTTTTAACTTTTAAACATAATTGTAAAAGTGACTTACATTCGCAACGGCAAAAAGCTAAGTCCTGAAAACGTTTTTCAAGAGAATTTACACGAGCCATAAAAAAATGTAAATGTTGCCGTTCTATAAAAGAGTTTTTAAGTTTAGGGCGTATTTTGATACTTTAAAATCATAGTTATATTTTTAATAAGAAGCAAAATGTAAGGATTTCTAATATATATATATATATATATATATATATATATATATATATATATATATATATATATATATATATATATATATATATATATATATATATATATATATATATATATATATATATAAAATGACTAAAAGCGTCTGCGCAGAATCCCGGTATATTCAAGTCCTAACGTGTTTCGTTTTGTTATTGGAAAAATTTGCGTTTCCTTTTGTTTTATGTATCATTATTTGATCAGCATTCAAGCTTGCCAGTACAATTCTCTCATTGTTAAAAGTTTATACTCTTGCGATTAGGAACCGACCGGGGCCCCGGCTAAAAATCGGGGAAAACCGGGGTTTGCCTGCCGGGGTTAAAATGGCAAATTATACTTGAGGGGAAAATCCAAAATTTTTTTTTTTTTTTTTTTTTTTTTTTTTTTTTTTTTTTCAGTGTATATTTTTTTTTCCTGTTGAAAAAAAGTCCATTTCTAGCGTTTTTCTGAGTCTATAACTGCTAAAAAAAAAAAAATTTTTGAGGGGAAATTTGACCCTATTCAAATGAATGGCGGGGCCAAACCACTTTTCGGAATAACTTGAAATTTGGATGTATATTCATAATTCTATTGGCAACGAAAACATGTAACAGACATTTGTTCCCAGAGTTATAGGAAAAATGTTATAAGCCCAAAATTGAACAACTATAGAAAAAAATCCACCTTTTCGGTCAGTAAAATTGAAAATAAAACTATAACTATGACATTCCTTATTTTAAGAGGGTGCATAGAGGAGAGATGGGGCTACAAATTCTTCTCTATACTTTATTCGATGCGAGTCGATGGTTTCGAGATATAGCCTCTCAAAAAAGGTCCATTTTTGACCAAATTTCAATTTCCAAAGTTTGAGAGGCTATATCTCGCTTCAACCAAAAACAATTTAATAATGCACTAAATAAAAATTGCAGCCCTGTCCCTTCTCTAAACAATATCCAAAAATAAAAAAAATAATAGGTAGCGTGTTTTTTAAATAATTTTTTTCTCGGGAAGGGTACGATTTTTTTTTTTTTAAATTTCGTGCTTATATCTTTTTTTCTAGATGTGATATCAAAAATCTGTTCTCACCAATGCAAGAAATTGAGGCTAAGATTATTCAGTTAAATTTTCAGCTCATGTGGACCAGTGGTTTGACCCCGTTATTCATTTTTTTTCAACTTTGAAATATAACTTTCAAACCGTTATAGACTCAGAAAAATGCTCAAAATCAACTCAGAACTTTGGGAAAAAAATGCATATTCCCTGAAAATTTCAGCTAAATCAGTCAAATAATAAAAAAAAATTTAAATAATATAAGAAAATTAAGATATTTCTTCTTGCTTTTTTAAAATATTCTCTTTTTTTTCTGTTTCTTTTGACTACTCCTTTTCTGCTAGTGAATGTTCATTTTTGTGTTTTGATTTTATGCCCCCATAAAGATTTGGTTGAAAATTTTTTACTTGTACCTCTCTTCTAATTTTCTGACTGCAGATGTTACATTTAGCTATTTCGAGCCTATCCTGAAACATTGTAAAGTACTTCCATACTGCTGAAGCTGATATTTTAATCATATTGATTGAAAGTATAAAAAAAATAATAATTTTTAAATAATGTAGCTAATTGATTCAAGTTTGATACATAGCAATGATATAACAATGATATGTATAAATATAGGTTGTATTAATAATTTTATATCATACATTTTTTCAAACTTTACTTGTGGGCTTATAGGTAAAGCTGTTGAATCACTATCATAAAACAAAAAAAATTTTTTTTTTAAATTTTTTAACTTTTTATTATACAAAATCTGTAATTTTCTGACATTTTTCCGGAGAAAATGCATATAATCATTAATTTAAGTGAATGTTGGCTATTCTACGCCTTTCTTATAATTAAATAAACCTCAATTAACTTTATATCTAATTGTTTTAACCTAAAATTTTAGTGCTTTTGACCTCTTCACAAAGTTTAGGCAACCCCGGCCCCGGCCCCGGCCCCGGTCGGTCCCTATTTGCGATATTTCTAGAAGAAGCTGTGATATTTCTCCGAATAGCTTTTGTTTTATATATGCCAAACATGCTATTAAAACGCAATGAAAAACAAGCGATTTTGTAAACAAAGTATATTTTGCGTACTTCATACTAGAAATTTGGAATTAAGACAAAACTTGAGCCCCAATAAGGTGTTCAGAAGATGCGAAGATCTCCTCATGTGGTACAAAGGTAAAAAACAGCTTTCTTTTTACCATCCCTATGGTATGGCGTGAACAACAGAACCACAGTGACGACTTCTACATTTGTTAAGTCGACGTCAAAAGTTTCAATAGAAAAAACAAAAAATAATAACTTACACAAAAGTTAATTCAGCCATACGTCCAGTACTTCACTCAAGTGAAATGTCGGACCACTTCCATCGTCTAATTTGAAAGATATTAGGTTGGAGTCAGGAGAAGAAGATGCAGTACCAGCACAGGAATATTTTGTGTCTGAATTTTCTGTGCATGATAGGCCTCAGTTTTTTCCCCAGAAAGTGTTAAACGACCTTGTTAGAGATTTGGGACTTTCAAAAGATGCTGCTGATTTGTTGGGTTCAAGTCTCAAGAATAAAAACCTTATGTTACCTACTACGTCTTTTTCGTTGTACAGAGAAAGAGAGAGAGAGAGGAGAGAGAGAGAGAGAGAGAGAGAGAGAGAGAGAGAGAGAGAGAGAGTGAGAGAGAGAGAGAGAGAGAGACACTACATCGTTTACTGTAAAGAGAGGAATCTTTTGTTCATGAGGCAACTTCAAATAAAATATGAATCATCCCAATGGCACTTATTAATAGATTCGTCCAAAACAAGCCTAAAAGCAGTCTTACTGCATAATGGAAATAAATTTGCATCACTTCCAGTTGGACACTCGGTGATCTGCAAGAAAATTATAAAGATTTGACTATAATTCTTGAAAAAATTAAGTATGAAGTTCATCGCTGGATGGTGTGTTGAGATTTTAAAATTCTAAGCATGTTATTAGATCAACGGGCAGGTTATGCAAAATATTCCTGCTTTCTGCTTGTGAGTTAGGCGAGCCAGAGACTTTCATAAGGAAAAAAACTAACTGGCCACTTCGAGAAACTAAACTCTTGGCGAAAAGAACGTCATAAAGAAATGCTTGGTTCCTTGTGAAAACGTCCTCTTACCACCTGTTCATTTCAGATTGGACTAATGAAACAATTTGTTATTTTTACCATATGATGGAAAATGTTTCAAGTTCTCAAGTTCTCAACTCTTTGAGGGCCTAGTTGAAAGAGGGGGGTTTGTGTTGGACCAGATATACGTAAACTCTTGTCTCATTCCTTGTATCCAGAGTCCAGAATGAAACTGAAAGAGAAGCATGGGTTCATTTAAAGACATAGTGCATAAGTTTTTAGGAAATGATCTAGATTACAAAAACATTGTCAAACGCATGCTAACTGAATTCAAATCTCAAGGCTGCAACATGAGCTTAAAAATCCATTTTTTACATTCATTCATAAACTACTTTCCTGAAAACGTAGGAGATTACGAAAAGGAGCAGGGGGAAAGATTCCAACAGTATGATATGGAATTGGAGAGACGCTATCAGGGAAGATGGGATGTGAATATGATGGGTGATTACTGTTGGATGCTTAAAAGAGAAACTGCGAATACTGGAAAACGAAAACGCACCAGGAAAACTATGACAGAGAAGAAACAAAGGTTCTTCAGGCCAACAGAGTAAAATACTTAACATTTATAAACAACTGTGTTTACATTGTTTAATTTTATATATAAAATGATACTTTTTGGTTGATCAGTGTTGATTCAATACAATTCTTTTTTTCTGTTGCATGAAAACTATACGTGATGGTAAAAAATGAAAGTGATTTTCAGATTCGGCACCCCAAAATATATTAAGTTAAAAAACCTGTGCAATTTTATAAAATATATTTTTGGCAGATTTGTGATTTATTGAATTTTTAGTGAAGAATTTTTAGTTACGAAATAGATTTTGGAAATTTTGGGGCGAAACATAAATTGAATGAGTTTCAGAAGTTTGAATACAGCGGTAATTCCTATAAGGAGCATTGCTGCAGCAAATAACACGAGGGAAAGCAAGCTTAACCAAAGCGCAATCCTAGGGTATCTTCTACCACACTCCACCCCACTCGAGAAGCAATGATCATTTAAAGTGGAATCAAAGAATGATATGTTAATCTGTTTCTGCCCAGAAACACTAAAAACTTTTCCTCGCAGTAGGCAGAGAGTCTATCGACTGGAAGAGATCGGATTGATACAGAGATAAGAAAGTGGCCGAATTAACCAAAAAGATGGAAAGTGTTTAATAGAATAAATAGAATAATTAAAAGCTAAGAAATTTTGAATATTAAGTTCAATTCCGAAGTGATAAAAATTGCGAGTTCTGAGCTGGTTCATCTATTCAAGGTTATTTTGGATAGATAAATGGAAGGCAAACTCATCTACTGTATTTTGAAAACCATAAAAAAAATCATGGCGGTGATGGACATTGAAATCAATTAAAATGTCGAATGTAGAGAAAGGAATAGTTGAGAGAATGTTCCTTATTTTGGAGTTTAGATAGTCGAATTAAGGATATAAGAGAATTAGAAGATATATAAGCAGAACAAAAGAATTTAATCGTAGATTGGTAAGAGAGCCCAAGCCACAAGGTAAAAAAAATCGGAAAACTCTAAATTGGAGACATGAGAACAAACAGCATCGTTTTGTACAAATGCAGAAAAATCGCCTTTTACAGAGAAAATTTTATTGTGCTGTTCTTTTCAAAGCTTCAAAAACTCAATTCCTATATCAAACTACTCAGTATAATCTTCCATATGATCAAAATTATCGAAAATGTGCAATTCTTCTACGTAAATATTCTTGGTCTGTCAATTTCCGGAGATATTTTCAGGAAGGATCATATTTTTTTTATCATTAAAGCAACCTTCTCAGATGTTGAGTGTTCTGGAAGGCCTTCAAATCACCTAATTGCTTTCTCCCAAATCATGTTGTTCGTTCTTGAAAGGAAAATTTATTGTATTTCGAGGGAGGTTCCTCTCATAAAACTTTTTTTGAAATTATCTTTTATTAACTATTATTAACTTTATCTTTTTTTTCAGTTCTCACTGACGCTCAAATATCACATTCCGTTCTTGGACTGTTGCTTTATTCTCCTTACGTTTTTAACTGACACTGACTTTCGGAACTCTTTAGACACATGCCTTCTCTTTTGAGGAGGACTCTTCATTCGGTTTCATTCTTTCACTGTTCAGCTTTTCGATTCCAGATTTTACTACGTGCTTCTTCTTTCTTCTTTTTTTTTATCGTTTTCTTTAATTCGCACAATTTCAAATGACGTATTCTGAATTTTGATCTTTAATCATTATATATATATATATATATATATATATATATATATATATATATATATATATATATATATATATATATATATATATATATATATATATATATATATATATATATATATAGTAGTTGAGCATTTATATTGTCGCCCCAGAAAAACCTTACGGGATTTTGATTTGCAATTGCAAATCACTCCGCTCAAATCGACCTCACGCTTTTTCCTGACACCGTTTTGGAGGGTTCAACCAATCGAATTTGACCTCAAGTCGGGAGAAAGGCCCGTAAATAAAGCCACTCTTTTCGTATTTTTGAGTTCAGAATATCATAACAGAAGTTTAATAAGGAATTTAATTAAAATTAATATAAATTTAATAAACATTTTATCGAGCTGTGGGAAAAAATTAATCAACGCCCAACGATATTTTTTGCTAAATTATTGAAACCTGCAACACTATTTTACTTTTGAATTTTGGTTTTAGATATTTACTGTAAAAGGCTGATGAGTTATATAAATCTTTTTCATTTTAAAATTTCAATAGAAATATATTTTTAATTTAATTATTATTTATTTATTTATTGCAAGCTGTATGAGAAAGACCGTGACGCAACAACCCTTATTAATCACAAATTTCATTCAATAAAAAACACAAAACCTAAATATAAGCCATCTAGTATCTATAAATAAAAACTTTTTCAAATAAATTTTATTGTTGTTAACTTTTTCTACAGAATTATGTTTAAAAAAAAGGAACAAAGAGAATAAAAAGTTTTAGGTTTGAAATGTGCCAGTAGCATTCAGTAATCTAACCCAAAATCTTTTTTTTTCCAAAATAAATTTTTTTTATTTATAAAATTAATTTAATCGGACCAGTTCACTAACATTTAATATTCTATTCAAAGCCCTAACTGACTCTATTTACTTATTTTTTAATTATAGAAATCATTGTTTTGTTTTTTGTTTAAAATTTAAGTGCCAAGAGTTCCAAAGTTAAAAATAAATATATATATTTTTTTTTATTTTAATAATAAAATAAAGTTTAAATAACAGCACGAAACAATAAAATATTCTTAAAAAAATAATAATATAATATAGCTTACTTGTTTCTTTAAAATTTAAATATAGTGAATTAGTTTTTTCAGTCCATTTTCGTCACTTTCATGAAAAATATATTTTAATTAAAATAGGTTTTGCTTTTAAAAAATTACAGTTTAAATAAACTACTTAATTAAGATAATTAGGTAATTATATTTACTTATTTACTATATTTACTTATTCATTATTACTTAGGCTAATAAGCTTACTAATGAAAAACAATTGTAACTAAAAAAATTAAAAATAAAAATTTTTTTTTTTTTTTTTAAATGAAGAAAACGTGATTTTTTTAAATTTAATTCATATATAAAAAAAAATAAAAAATCCCCAACAAATTCGCATCTCTATATCTATCTATCTATGTATCTATTTATCTATCTTAAAAAAAATACTAAATGTTCTAGTACTCCATTTCTACTAATTGATAAGAGTAGTTTTTAAAGATATTACACTATGATATTCATAAAAAATGCAATCATGAAGTCAAAGTATTTCGTGTGAATAGCTTTCTTAGCATCAAAAAATAAAATTGAAAATTGCTGTTATTGCAGCCCATTTAATGCTCACCCAGTCGAGTTAAATACCAACGATTACAAAGAATACATGACAGGACCTTGAGAGTGGGTTTTTTCCCTTGTGTTTAATTATTTATATTGGACCCTTCGGGACCAAATATGGAAATGCATAAATAAAAACTAATGAATAATATTTAAATTATTTGGTACAAATTTGTTAATGTAGAGATCTTGGTCATTATAGATACAAAAAAAAAAAATAAAAAAATAAAAAAAAAATAAATAAAAATAAAAATATTCTCATGAATGGCTCTTTATAAATCATATCTATAGACATGGAATTCCAAATATTATTAATTCAGCTGAAGGGTCGAACTTAAAATCAGTCTTTAATTAGGTTAAAGATACTTTAAGAACTGTAGTATTAAGGAAATATTTAAATAGCGTATGAGAAAAAAATTTAAAAATTGATAAATATTATAAATGTTTTCTAAATGAAGTCAAAGACGGCATGATAGAATCAGGAGTGGACATAATGAAATATTTACACAGTGTGCATTAAGAAATATGTTTTACAGTTCTTGCAAGTAACGAGACAGTATGTTTGTCATGCTAACAAGCGACCATTGGCAGATACCACCCTGGTAAGAAATAACAAAGGAAATGTGACTATTACGACTAGAATAATTTTATTGTTGGTATACGAAACTTGCCTATAAGAGATTAACACTCCACAAAGAGACATTGATGAATGGAGTTGTGAAAATTTAGCTGATCCGGCTACTGCTTACCATAACATAGATAAACTTTCAAAGGTGAAATAAGTTAGGAAATATTATTATTCTAATTATTTTTAGTACTATTACTTTTATTATAACTGGATTCAGACGTTTATTTTTTAAATTTAAAAGAGAAGAAAAATTTTTCTTCAATTTTGAGCTAATTAATACCTAAAAAAGAAAAAAAAAAACAAAAAAACAAAAAAAAAATATATATATATATATATATATATATATATATATATATATATATATATATATATATATATTATATATATATATATATATATATATATATATATATATATATATATATATATATATATATATATATATATCCACCATTAAATAATTTATTCTTAAAAACAAATTTATTTTCATACTTGAATTGGTCTTCTTTTTCTTTGATATTTGATGGGTAAATAGGAAAAATAATCATATTTTTAATTTATAAAAATTATTATTCGATTATCCAAGAAATTAAAAAGTTTCACTTTCGCAACGTTAAAAGATTCAGTAAAGTTCTTATTTGTCAATATAGAATGAATTTAGGAGTCAAGTGCCAAAGTTTTCTAAATTTCATTGTATCACAACTTCATTATTACCTAAAATCTTGCGTAAATCTTCAATTTCTCAAATTATTTTCCATACCAGAATAATCAACCGATTTTCATCATTTTTTCCTGATGCGAAAGATTAGTTTTATAATTAAAACATATTAAGATTTCACAATCTTTAATTAAGTATATTTTAAGATATTAATGAAAAATGAACCTCCAAACAGTAGCACTGCGCTGAGAAAATTTTCTTTTTCAAACTGCTAAACCTTTATGAATAAGTAGTGAATTTTTTCTTTTTTTCTTTTCTGAAAGATCAATTTTATAATTAAAACATACTAAAATTTCATAGTTTTTTATTTCCTATATTTCTAGCTATTAACGAAACAAATATGGTTCCACTACGGATAGCTGCTTCCTTCTTTGTGTTGCAAATAGCAGATTTTGGAAGTTCCTTTAAAGTCATTAATAATTATTATATTTTCTTCATTTATTCATGCTGTGAAAGATTCATCACTCAACAAAAATATATTAGAACTTCAGAAAATTTTATAATTTGAATTTTGTATTATAAATGAAAACATAACACCCTCTAGTTAGTCAGCAACAGGCGTAGCTGAGAGGGAATTTATTTTAACTTTATTTATCATATATATATATATATATATATATATATATATATATATATATATATATATATATATATATATATATATATATATATATATATATATATATATATATATATGTGTGTGTGTGTGTGGTTGCAAGCAGCTTTGGACACGGTAAAAAAAATTTTTCACTGGCTTTGACTACTGTTCTGAACCTCATTCAACCTTCCTTCAAAAGCTTCATCTTTCATTAATCCTCGAATTTGTGGTCCAACGAAAATTCCATCTTCCTCTTAAATTTTGCATTGCTGATTTTTTGGGAATTTCTCCTTCAAGTGCAAAGAACCTCTTTTTTGTACTTTCACAAAACCTTTCATCAAACCTAAATTGACATAAAGAGGTGGGAGATGGATGTTTTTTTGGATTAACTAAAAGAGCATTCCTAAAATGTTTTTCACCAGGTATAAGAGATTTACATGGAGGTTATATCTTTGTTTTGAAATGACTATTACGATCCCTGCTATCTCTCTCACCCAAAAAATAAAAAATATTTTATCCAGACTATAAACCTAGCACCATATCGATCACCTTATTTTCTTCACTTATGCTTCATATGAATTTTTAATATCGTATCTTGTCTAGAATAATCTTCATATTTTCATGTTTCTTTCCTATTAATTACATATTGTAATGGAACTGATAGGATTTTTTTCCAATGAAAATAATGTAAAATATTAATAAAGTATATCTAAAAATATATCAAAATTTTTTTATAGCAAATCTGGATTCCTCGTATGCACATACTTAAGAATAAATAAAACTTATTCGTGGGACAAAACACGTGTTATTAGTGTTATTACTACTGTTGATATTATTATTATTATTATTTTTATTATTATTATTATTATTATTATTATTATTATTATTATTATGATTATTAGGACTGTTATTATAATTATTATTATTGCTTGTTTTACCATGTATTTTGGATTATTATTAACTTTATTATAATTCTGTTTGTTATATGTATCATATTATTATTTTATTCGTTTTTAAATAAATTTAAATGTTGTTTATTTATTAAACTTCAGGGCTTAATAGAAACCAATGTTCATTATTATTATTATAATAATAATACATATTGATTTCCATTGAGTACCAAATTTTAATAAATAAAATCTCAATAATAATAATTATAATTATTATTTTTTTTTAATTTTTTTTTTTTTTTTTTTATTTATTTTTTATTATTATTATTATTAATTATTATTATTATTATTATTATTATTATTATTATTATTATTATTATTATTGTATTGTAAATATAAGATCTACTGTAATATTGTAAACTTGTAAATGTTCTCTTTTCTGAACAAATTATTATTATTATTATTATTATTATTATTATTATTATTATTATTATTATTATTATTATTAAATATTTAAACCTTGCTATGTATTGTAAAACATAAGAATTGCTTAAATAAATGGTCTGTTGAATATTTATAAGTCATAACTTCGCTCTGATCATCATATGCCCGAATCTATGCCTAGTACGGTAACACACACACACACACATATATATATATATATATATATATATATATATATATATATATATATATATATATATAATATATATATATATATATATATATATATATATATATATATATATATATTATATATATATATATATATATATATATATATATATATATATATATATATATATATATATATATATATATATTAGGGATGGAGCGATACCAAATTTTTTACCGATACCTAAAAATATGCCGATACTACTACCGATACTTTACTCTTGTCCGAAAAATTTACCGATACCGATACTGTAATTGCCGATACCGATGCTGATACCGATACCTAAAAATTCCGAAAATGATACCTGATACCGATACTTAACAATATAATACCGATACCAAAAAATGCCGATACGATACCGATACTTCACTCCATCCCTATATATATATATATATATATATATATATATATATATATATATATATATATATATATATATATATATATATATAATATATATATAATATATATATAAAAATCTTTTCTGGTGCTCATGAGTATAACTGAATGATCTGTCTACTGAAGGTCAAACATTGAGTCTTCCGAAAGTTCGATGAAAACGTCACAATGTGATAATATCTTCGATATATATATATATATATATATATATATATATATATATATATATATATATATATATATATATATATATATATATATATATTAGTGATGGATCGGATGTCATATTTTCCAATTTGCGGATGCGGATGCGGATGCGGATGTTGAATTTTCGAAAGTGCGGATGCGGATGCGGATGTTGAATTTTCGAAAGTGCGAATGCGGATGCGGATGCGGATGTTGAATTTTCGAAAAGTTCGGATGCGGATGCGGATGTTAATTTTGATGAGGATGCGGATGCGGATGTTAATTTTGATGAGGATGCGGATGCGGATGTATATATATATATATATATATATATATATATATATATATTATATATATATATATATATATATATATATATATATATATATATATATATATATATATATATATATATCACTATCACCTTTCCCACTTTCGTGAGGTGGTGCCCGCCACAATTCCCTTACAAACATAACTATTCTTACCTTTCAACGCTTTCACCCCCTCCCTCCATCTCTGTCTCCACAAATCTTCTACCCTCGTCTAAACTCAAATTCCTTCCATCAAAATCTCTCTCACTCCATCCATCCATCTCCACTTCGGCCTTCCCCTCCCCCTACCCTTCCCCTATCTACATCAGATCTACGTACCTTGCCAACCATTTTGTTCTCTTTCATTCTTCACATATGTCCAAACCATTTTAGCACATCCTCCTCCTCCCTATCAATTACACCCTTCTTCCATTTACACATCTCCCTTATTCTTTCATTTCTAATCCTATTAATCCTTCTCAATTTATATATCGATCTCAAATCTTTCATCTCAAAGACATTGAAACTTTTTCTGGACCGAGCACTTATCGTCTATGTTTCACACACATGCAATACAGAAGGTGAACACATACATTCAAACATTCTTATCTTTATTTCTTTCGAAATTTTTCCTTTCTTCCATACTTTTCTTAGGCCCCCCAATAACTTTCATTCCTTCTACCACTCTGTTCTTTATTCCTTTTTCCGTCCCACCCTTATCTTCCACCCAACATTACTAGATATTTGAATTCATTCACCTCCTCAAGTTTCCATTCTCACACTTCTACAAACCAATTCCTCCCTCCATATTTCCTCATCCCCACCTCCAATCCTCATAACTTTATTCTTCGCTGGATTGAATTTCAATCTCTTGTTTGCACATTTCCCTTCAAACTCTCTCACAAGTATTCTCATCTTTTCTCCAGATTCTGCCACCAACACATGCTGCATCATCTGCAAAAAGTAAAACATTCACTTCACATTCACCCTCCATATTTCTCAACGTAATACTCTTCCCTTCTCTGTCCATTTTTCTAAGTAAACCATTCATCAATAGATTAAATAACATGGAGATATTACAAACCCCTTGTCTCAATCCCACTCCTATGCTAAACCAATCCGATAGTTCTCTCTTCACCCTCTCACTCTTGATCTACAATTCGCTATATATATATATATATATATATATATATATATATATATATATATATATATATATATATATATATATATATATATATATATATATATATATATATATATATATATATATATATATATATATATATATATATTAGGGATGGAGTGAAGTATCGGTATCGGTATCGGTATCGGCAAGTATCGGCATATTTTCCGATACCGGTATCGGTATCGGTATCGGTATCGACCTTTTCAGTATCGGTATCGGTATCGGCAAAATTTTTGGATAAGAGTAAAGTATCGGTATCGGTATCGGTAGTAGTATCGGCATATTTTCCGATACCGATACCGGTATCGGTATCGGTATCTGGTAATTTTTAGGTATCGGTATCGGTAAAAATTTTGGTATCGCTCCATCCCTAATATATATATATATATATATATATATATATATATATATATATATATATATATATATATATATATATATATATATATATATATATATATATATATATATATATATATATATATATATATTAGTGATGGATCGGATGTCATATTTTCTAATTTGCGGATGCGGATGCGGATGCGGATGCGGATGTCGAATTTTGGAGAAGTGCGGATGCGGATGCGGATGTTGAATTTTTGAAAGTGCGGATGCGGATGCGGATGTTGAATTTCTGAAAGTGCGGATGCGGATGCGGATGCGGATGCGGATGTTGATTTTTGTGCGGATGCTCCGCATCCTCGCATGTGGATGCGGATGCGGATGCCATCACTAATATATATATATATATATATATATATATATATATATATATATATATATATATATATATATATATATATATATATATATATATATATATATATATATATATATATAGAGCAGTGGTTCTCAACCACTGCGCCGCGGCACAGTGGTGTGCCGCGAGATCCTCTTATGTGTGCCACAAAATTTTTTTAAGAATATGAAAATTAGGTATAATTTTTCGGATTTCACATGAATTTTTATTTTTCTAGTAGTCTTTGGCAATACGTGATTCCGAAATGTAAACACAGATGGATGAAAACTGAGACTCACGAATGAGCGAAATGTTTCCAAATGTCGATATTATAATTGAATGTTTGTTTTTCATTATGTTTCGTTTGAAATTATTATTGATCATGTAATTGCAAGCTAATTTATTGTTCAATACTTCAGTTAAATTATATAATAAAAGAGATTCATTTAAGCAGTATTTACACTTTTAATTACCCATGGTTATTATTGCGCAGCACTAGTAAAATATATGTTTGTATTTATAATAAAATTTTGAATGTACTTTCCAAAAAGTTGAGCGAAATATTTTGCTACGTAACTTAATATTTCGGAGCGTCTTTTAATGAGTCAGACGCCATTGCACTGGATTGCTGTGAAGGTCGTTCTAGTGTTAATAGCCTATTCCTATTAATTGTTTTTTTGTACACCCCCTTCATAATGGATAAATTTCTTAAAAGAAAAGAGGTTAGTGAGGGGTGTGAGTCTAGAAGTGAACAACCATCAAACTCCGGTGCCAAAAAGACAAAAGTTCGCTTTAATAGACAATATTGTGATGCTTATTTCAAGTTTGGTTTTTCTTGGTCTGGAGATGTCAATAGGCCTAGTCCATTATGTGTAGTATGCGGCGAAAAACTGTCAAATGAATCGATGGTACCAAGTAAGTTACAAAGACATTTCACTTCTAAACATTCGTCCCTGCAAGATAAAGAGCTTAATTATTTTGAAAGACTGGTAGAGCAGCAATCAAAACAGCGAAATGTTTTTACGAAAATAATGACAGTGTCTGAACGGGCCCAACGAGCGTCAATTGAGGTGGCTGAAATAATAGCATTAAAATCTAAATCTCACACTCTCGCTGAATCAGTCATCCTGCCCGCTTGTAAAAAAATGGTGAAATCCATGTTATTTGAAAATGCTGAAAAAGAATTAAACAAAATCCCGCTTTCAAATGATACAATACGTACGAGAATTCTTGATTTATCGGAAAATATCGAAGAAAATGTTCAGAAAAAACTTAAGAATTATAATTTTGCTTTAACCGTTGATGAATCCACTGATATCAGTAACACAAAGTCAATTGATAGCATTTGTTCGTTTCATTGATGGGGATGAAATAATCAATCAGTTTTTGTGTTGTAAAGGACTGTCCACAACTACAAGAGGTCAAGATATTTTTGATATGATAACAGGCTACCTTAAAGAAATGAATTTAACTTGGAAGTCCTGTGTTGGCATTTGCACCGACGGAGCTCCATGTATGACAGGATGTATTAAAGGATTTGTATCCCTCGCCGAAAAGGAAAACCCAAATCTTA
>SEYY01019312.1:52500-55000 GCA_009176605.1 Armadillidium nasatum | reverse complement strand
TGATAGGTACAAATTAGCTGATATCTCTCTCTACTTTGCACATGTTGGAGAAAATAGAAGGAAAACATAAGTTTAATCAGCCTTAATTGTCTAACCAAACAGAGTGACAAAGTACACAAAAAATAAGAGCAAAGTGAGAACAAAATTTTGCATTTTTTATAGCATCCTAATAACAGTAATACATATGTTAAGCAAATAAAACTTTGAATTTATTCGTTTTCCTTATGCTATTAGCCAATATTATATATATATATATATATATATATATATATATATATATATATATATATATATATATATATATATATATATATATATATATATATATATATATAATATATTATATATATATATATATATATATATATATATATATATATATATATATATATATATATATATATATATATATATATATATATATATATATATATATATATATATATATATATATATATATATATATATATATATATATATATATATATATATATATATATATATATATATATATATATATAATATATATATATATATATATATATATATATATATATATATATATATATATATATATATATATATATATATATATATATATATATATATATATATATATATATATATATATATATATATATATATATATATATATATATATATATATATATATATATATATATATATATATATATATATATATATATATATATATATATATATATATATATATATATATATATATATATATATATATATATATATATATATTAGAATGACGTCACATGTTTTTTGGGGGTATTTCCCACCCAATATAATTTTAAATCTTCTTATTTCGTTGTTGGTTTGTTGAGGGCACTTTTGATATTGTTTGGGCACAAGTTTATCAAAGGGCGTGATTTGCATTCAAATGAAACTAAATAATGTGTCTATCATTTTATGGATATGTTTACTCGGGGCCTGATAATAATTTAATTAATATTGGCAATAAAATGACTTTAACAATATTACGTAAATTTACGTATATATATATATATATATATATATATATATATATATATATATATATATATATATATATATATATATATATATATATATATATATATATATATATATCTTAAAACATAGCCAACATACACAGGTGAACCTCCTTTTCAACATGTAAAAATCACAATTATATTTAGAGTTTCCATACATATACATAAAAAATCCACTCCTCTAGCTCCTAATTATCTAACACTCACGTTAGCCTTGTTGTATCCTGAATGATTTCAACTTAGGTGTTGATAAAGAGTTTTCAAAAAACTTTTATAATCTCTGTGTCTGCAATTCACTAAAATGGTTATAACTCAATTTCCTCTTACTACTTAACTTATGAGATAGGTAGTTAACCTATCACTCAATGGACGCGATTGTCTGAATACGAAGATTATATATATATATATATATAATATATATATATATATATATATATATATATATATATATATATATATATATATATTATATATATATATATATAATATATATATATATATATATATATATATATATTATATATATATATATATATATATATATATATATATATATTATATATATATATATATATATATATATATATATATTATGATCCAATGTTCATGAATTTCTTTATTTCCTTTTAAAGTCTGTCCCGTTATATAAACTTAATTCTCCTGGGCTCCAGTTTGGCAATAAATATAACAGAAGTATCATTTTAACACAGAAACATATAACTAAAGCTCGAGCAAAGAGGGAAGAAGATCAAGGGCGACCAAAACTTGAAGAGGGGAATGGTTAAGACCAATGTGTTCGAAAATAACATTCGTTTTGAACTTCGAATTCTAAATTTCACATTACAGTTTAAAAAAAAAAAAAAAAAAAAAAAAAAAAAAAAAAAAAAAAAAAAAAAAATCGTTTCAGTCAATTTGACGAAAGATTAAGCGTGAAGAGGTTTGAGTATTTGACACATTTTTACAGACGTTTCGAGCGCTTAACTCCCCTCATCGGTTTACGTGTTTCAAATTTCAAAGCGAGCAATAACAGTAAAATAAATTTTCTCTTTATTTTAAAACTAAACTCTTTTATTTATTATTTATGAAAATAACATGATACTATTTTTATATATGATTTTGCTGATACTTCTCTGATAGAAGTAAAATTTAGAGTTTTATTATTATTATTATTAATTGCATTTTTTATTATTGTTATTATTATTATCATCATCATAATCTTTATCATTATCAATAGTATAATCATAATCATTAAGTAATATTAATATTACTAGAGTTTTTGTTACTTTAGTAGTAACATATTATTAATTGTATTTTTTTTTTATTAAATCAATTAAAATGTTAAATGGACATTAAGCAATAAAGCTCAGAGGAAACCATTGTGTTTTCCTGTAATAACCAATCCCTTTAACAGAGAATTGGTAATTATCAATTATTATTATTATTATTATTATTTTTATTAT
>SEYY01019312.1:32500-37500 GCA_009176605.1 Armadillidium nasatum | reverse complement strand
GCAAACTTAATGCCAGTAATTAATGCGGGAGATAATCCCAAATTCTTTGGTTAAAAAAAAAAAAAAAAAAAAAAAAAAAAAGATAATAGCGAAAAAAAATTAAAAAAAAGAAAGTTGATATTCTCAACGGCTCGTCTCTACGGGGCTTTTCCCGCCTTCGCGAGTTTCGAAGAAAAAAAAGTAAAATAAATAAAAAGAAAACGGAGTAAAAATGTTGAAGGGAGACTTGCGCTTTGAACAATTCAAATAATCGAATCATCAGTAGATCAACAGAATCAATCTCATAACATATCAAACCCCTATATTATACATATATATATATATATATATATATATATATATATATATATATATATATATATATATATATATATATATATATATATATATATATATATATATATATATATATATATATATATATATATATATATATATATATATATATATATATATATATATATATATAACAATGCTGGGAATGAGTAGGAGATAGGGTGAGAAATTAGCAAATTATAGAATGGGTGGTGGAATGCAATATCATAAGTAAGATAGTGGCAATTAAGGTGGTTGAGTTACCTGGAAAGAATGGATGACCAAAGGGACAAAGGGTGGTGAAGAGGTGTTAGGAGTGGAAACCGGAAGGAAGAAGAACGAGTGGAAGACCAAGGAGGAGGTTGAAATATTGAGGTGGAAGCACTGCTTGAGAAACATGGCTTTCCTGCCCTTTATGAGCTGAAGAAGCGCAACGCTTTTGCCAATCGGAGAAACTGGAGAGCAAGGCTGAACCAACTAACATGCAGATATGCCTAGGAAGCTATATATATATATATATATATATATATATATATATATATATATATATATATATATATATATATATATATATATATATATATATATATATATATATATATATATATATATATATATATATATATATATATATATATATATATTCTCAGAGTTTCTTTTTCTCGTAATCTTTCTTGGAAAGATGACATTACTTCTCTTTCTTAACAAGGTTCTAAGTGCTTGAGTGTTCTGAGGTGTCTTCAGAATATCTTCACGCCACCCCAGTTGCTTGCTTTTTATAGGGTTGTTCTTCGATCCTGAAGGTGGTATGACTCACAAACTCTTTCACTCTCACTATTCACTCTCCAGTATCTTTGTGCACGACTAATTGTTTTTATTATTATTATTATTATTATTATTATTATTATTATTATTATTATTATTATTATTATTATTATTATTATTATTATTTTTAATTATTATTTTTGATAATTTGTTTATTATTAGTGTTGTTGATATTATTATAATAATTTTCATTATTATTATTACAATTATCATTACTATTATTATTACTTTCGTTATTTTATTATTATTATTATTATTATTATTATTATTATTATTATTATTATTATTAATTTTATGGTGATCATTACTACCACTAAGTTTCTTTTTCAGCTTTTTGTTGGGGTTATAATTATAATTATAATTATTATTTCATCTAGTTCTCATGATGCAGCTGGTGAACTCGCCTATCACTTTTCTATTCAGAACAACCTTGAGCAGTTGGAGGAATCTCCCTACCCGTATCCATGACAGCCTTGGTGATGAATCCAACAATTTGATGTTTTCCTAACTTCTTATCCTTCTCCTTACACTGTTAAACTCTTTTCTCCTCTATGTTCATCCGATCAACTTCTTATCGCTGTATATTGTTCTGTCTCTTCAAGTCTTCTGAAAGAACGATCTCGGCCGTTGGCGTGGAGACGTTTTTGGCATTTCTGTGCCACTAACTGGTCTGGTTTGCGGTTGTACTTTTCTGATTTACTATGGAATTACAGTTTCCGAAGGAGGAATCTCTCGGAAAGTGCTAAGCGCATAACCGAGGTGATTCTCTCTGGCATGGAGGCATGCATTCCGTATTCTTTCTCTTCTACTGAACCTAGCAAACAGTGGTTTAACTCTTCTTGTTCTCATGTTATTCGCCACAGGGAAGCTCTCTTCAGGGTTTATCGTCATCTTCAAATCCACAAACTCATGCAACTTATATTTCATCCCTGAATCGTGCAAAATCTACTCTCCGCAACATCAAAAATTCATTTATCAGCCTTAAATGCAATAATCTTTCCGGTTCTTCTTCCTCACGCCCTTTCTCTTTCCATCCTCTGAAGTTACAATTGCCTTTTTGCCTTCCTCTAAAGTTGAACTCTTCGCTCAAACTTTTGCCTCTAATTCAACCTTAGACGATTCCGGAGCTGTTCCAACTCATTTATATGCCAAAAGTTATTTCTCCCAAAAATGTAATTTCTGCTTTCTCTGAGCTTAACACTAAGAAGGAGTACGGTTCTGTAGGTATCCCTCCTGTGGTTCTCAAAACTTGTGTTAACGAGTTTCCATTCTGCATTGGTAAACTATTTCGTCCCTATCTTTCTACTTCAACCTTCCCTTTCTACTAGAAACGTGCTCTCATTTAACCTATGCCGTAAAAGGGGAACACCTCTTAACCTTCTAACTGCCGTCCAATTTATTTAACCTCCGTTCTTTCTAAAGTTTTGAAACCTATCCTTACCAGGAAGATTTGGAAACATCTCATTCTTTCTAATCTTACCTCTGATCGCCAGTATGGCTTTCGCTAAAAACGCTCTACTTGTGATCTATCCTGTCTCTCTGACTCTTGGTACTCCGCTCTTCCGCATTTCGTTGAAAGCTTTTGCTGTCTCGATGGACATATCGAAAGCTTTCGATAGAATCTGGCACAAAGCTTTGATTTCAAAACTTCCCTCTTTCAGAATTTATCCTTCTCTCTCTGTTTCCTTCTTTCTGATTTTCTCTCCGGATTTTCAAGAGCAGCTGTTGTAGGCTGCCATCATTTATCCTTTAAATCTATAAATAGGGGTTTTCCTCAAGGAAAAAAAACTCAGTTCTTCCATCTCTCTACTCGACACAATCCTCCTCTCAACTTTGAAATCTTCTTCGAAAATACTCAACTCAAACCTTCATCTCTCCTTAATGCTCTCGGTGTATCTTTTTCTTGTGATCTTTCTTGGAAAGATCACATTACTTCTCTTTCTAAACAATCATCTAAGAAACTAGGTGTTCTGAGGCGCCGTCAGAATTTCTCCCCTTCTTGCTCTTTACAGGGGTGTTGTTCGACACTGTATGGAGTGCACCTCGCACATTTGGGGTTGTTCCACTCATACAGCTCTCCTTGAAAAGCTGAAATCTAGGGCTTTTCGTCTTTCCAGTTCTTCTGCTCTCACTAATTCTCTCCAGTCTCTTTCTACTCGTCGAATTTCGTCACTCTCTCTATACTATCGTTATTACAATGGAGAAGAGCTCGTGCGACGCGCCTTTCTACACAGTCTCACCCTTTCTCTTTCCAACTCTCTGACCCCAAATTTAACAGCTATGCTCAATCTTATATGTACTCTACTGGTAAAGTCTCGAACGCACTCCTTTTATCTATTTTCCAATTTGAAATGACTTACACACCTTCAAACGTCGTGTATCGGTATATGTCCCCCTTTAACTTGATCAAATTCTGTGGTTGGAATTTTAGTAGGCCTCTAGCCTTTGCTCATCAGAGGAGAAATATATATATATATATATATATATATATATATATATATATATATATATATATATATATATATATATATATATATATATATATATATATATATATAATATATATATATATATATATATATATATATATATATATATATATATATATATATATATATATATATATATATATATATATATATATATATATATATATATATATATATATATATATATATATATATATATGAGTTTCTTTACATTTCTGCTCGAGTTTTCTGCTGTGTTTTAATTGAATAAAAGATTTAATTGCTTTCAGACTCTCACAGAGCATCTATATATTCATTTCTTTGCTCCAAAATAAAAGCATTGCGTGCATGTGTGTGTTTGTGTGTGTTAATGTGTGTGTGTGTGTTAAACAGTGTGAGTTTCGCGCCTTTTTAGTTATCTTCTGCTTTTTTTCCCGCGCTTTTGTGTTCAGGGATGTCTCTGTCTTTTTGGATTTTTTTTTCCTTTTTAACATTGTTATTATTATTATTCTTAGAAGAACAAAAAAGTAATTTGCATCGTATAGAAAAGGGGGGTTTAAAAGCCCCCCCTCTCTCTCTCCGTATTCAAACCCTCCCACTCCCCTTTTTTTCTGGCAATTTCGTCAATAAATCAAATTTAATCAAGAGGAAAATTAAATGGAACAAAACATTACGATATTTCTTCTCAGTGATCGTTACGATACATGCGCAGAAGATGCAAAAAAAATATCTACTGCGCATGCCTCATAGAATAACATTTGGAATTTCTCAATTATTTGATTAACAAGCATTTAATTATTAATAATTGAATAAATTGAATGATAGTTAGAAATTGAGTTCAGTTTATTTCTTCATTATTATTTGCAATCTAAATTTATAGTTACAAATTAATAACAATTTAAATAAATAAATTATTTTTAATTTAAATTTTTTTTAATAAAATATTTAGTTGTCAAATTTTAATTCACATTTTTATTTGTTATTATCTGCTTTTTTTATATTATTAATATTATTATATATTATATATTATTATTATTATTTAATTATATATAATTTTATTATTATTATATATTATATTTTATACTATATATAATATTTTCTCACCGAAAATAATAAAAAGAGGAATGAGATAAAAAATTTCTATTTCTTTCTCTATTTATCATTTTTTCTCTCTTCTCTTTTCTCTTTCTCTCTCTCTTTCTCTCTCATCTCTTCTCTTCATCTTTTCTCTTCTACTCTCTTTCTCTTCTCTCATCTCTCTCTCTATCTATCTTCTATCTCTATCTCTCTCTCTCTTATTCTCTCTTCTTCTCTCTCTCTTCTCTTTCTCTCTCTCTCTTCTCTCTCTTTTTTTTTCTTTCTTTTTTTTCTCTCTCTCTTCTCTCTCTCTCT
>SEYY01019312.1:25000-27500 GCA_009176605.1 Armadillidium nasatum | reverse complement strand
TTTTTTATGTAGATATATGATAATATTATTACTTACTATTACTACTACTACTACTACTACTAATAATAATAATAATAATAATAATAATAATAATAATAATAATAATAATAATAATAATAATAATAATAATAATAATAATAATAATAATAATAATAATAATAATAATAATAATAATAATAATAATAATAATAATAATAATAATAATAATAATAATAATAATAATAATAATAATAATAATATATATATATATATATATATATATATATATATATATATATATATATATATATATATATATATATATATATATATATATATATATATATATATATATATATATATATATATATATATATATATATAACTATGGGGGTGTTCCACGGTCAAGATTTTAAAATATCTTGAAGATTGCTAAAGCGAAATGTCCCATGAATCTTCTCCCACAAATATTGCTAAAGTAACTTTCTGCTCAAGGCAGCGAAAATTGAAGATTGAAATTTTTATCTTCAATTTTCTCTGCCGCAATCTTGAATAGTCACGTGATGTAAACAAACATGGAGGAGTTAGGCCAAGGCCTTCTTTTAGAATAAATACCTTTTGTAAATATCTTACTTAGATAGATTTGTCTTCAAATTATAAGGGATAATTATTTTAGCATTTCCGAATTATTATTTTCTTTTAAATGAAGCAAAATAATTATTTTCAATTATTTCAATTATTTCAATTATTCGTTCCAATATTTTTAATCATGGCAGCCGCCAAAGTCTTTTTAAAATCTTTGTTTGACTATGCGTTATATTATTTTCCTACACTGCAAAAATTGCCCTAAGGAATTGTTGGAACAAGTGTCAAAAATGTCACAACAAATTTTTTCAGTTATTTTCTTATTAGGAAATAATTCGGTGAAGCGACTTTCCTATGATTAACAACTGTCTTTTCTCTATTGAAAATTTTACTGTGACATTTTTGTCACTTGTTACAATGATTCGTTAGGACAATTTTTGCAGTGTACTAATAACCTTTATGATATTGATTAAATTAAGTGATTGCTTAAAATTAATTAAATTAGATATTAAAATATATTTTTATTTGTTTATATAGATGAACTGACAATAATTACAGCGAAGTGTCCTTCGAAAATCAAAGAATCTGCAAAATATTTTCCCTACCGCTGACTGAAGCGTGACGTCACACGCTTGATTTCGTGTGTGTTTGTGTTTGTGTGTGTGCGTTTTATACTGACATATACCACATACCAATTGCACACAGTCCGAAAAATCTTTAAATTTCGTAAATCTCGGTGACGTCTCCTAATCACCCGCCAAATTAAATTTTTTAAAAAACGCGCGAAGCGTTTAAGCGAAAATGCGCGGGAAAACTCTGATAGAGATTCTAACGAAACGTCGTCTGTTCAATGAGATACGTCCTATTTTTTCAACTTTCCTGAGCACTTCTCACTTCTTTCGTCTCTTCTCTTCTCCCAAACGTTAAAAGAAGTTTTATATATATATAAAAAATTGTATCCATGATACGCCACCAATATTTTTCATTTTCCGAGAACGTGCTGCTCCTCTTTGCCTGTCATTTTGTTGACGATGAATTCATATATCGTTGTTCCGCAGACAGATTTTCTCGCGAAGATTTTTGGACTTCCGAAAATCCTGAATTTACTTTCTTTTGTCTTTATCATCACAATTTTTTTTTTTTTTTATTGCAATATGAAAAAATTTAAAGTAAAATATGACATGATATGTATTCATAATATATATTATTTATTCTGAGTTCTTTTTGTATTATTATTATTATTATTATTATTATTATTATTATTATTATTATTATTATTATTATTATTATTATTATTATTATTATTATTATTATTATTATTATTATTATTATTATTATTATTATTATTATTATTATTATTATTATTATTATTATTATTATTATTATTAATTTTTTATTATTATAAATCATTTTAATATATATATATATATATATATATATATATATATATATATATATATATATATATATATATATATATATATATATATATATATATATATATATATATATATATATATATATATATATATATATATATATATTTGTGGCAAAAGAAAACTTATTGATCGAAAAGGTGAGACGGTCGATCTTTTGAAATGTGAAGTTCTTTTGTTAATGTAGAGAACCTTGAGAAGGAAATATAAGAAGACTTATTTCTATAGCAGGAGTTCGGAGCCTGTATTTTTTTCTGCTTTTTCTGCTGTTTTTCTCACTCCGGGTCTGACCTTCGGCTCCACCCAAAATCTTACAGCTCCATGGCTCCAACTTCAAATTCTCAATTGCTGCATCATCCTTATATTCTCCAAAATTAGAACCACAGGGTGTCGCTTCGTTTTCTTTCTTGAATTTGGAAAAATTGAATTCTTTTCCTAAGTCACATAAATGTGAACTCCTATTTTGAAGATCCTTAAATAAGAAATTATAAATAGTCTAA
>SEYY01019312.1:7500-17500 GCA_009176605.1 Armadillidium nasatum | reverse complement strand
AGGCAGTCCTGTGGAAGCAATCCTAAAAATTTGACCTAAATGACAGGCTAAAAAAAAGAAGAAAAAAAAAAAAAAAAAAAACAGGCGACGCCCAACTCCATTTCCAAATTAAAGAAACCTAATTATTCGTAATATTTGTAAAGAAAACCATCAAAATAAAACCATCTAGTTTTTTTTCTTCCTTTTTGGACAGGGTTTAAGGGGGGGTTGGGGTGTTTATGTGTGCCTGTATCAGGGGGTATTTTCCCCCCCTACTCTTTGAAGCGGAAAAGTTTTCGTGACTGTGGGGCTTGACGTGCGTGAAAAGCAACACGATCTTCCATTCCGCACGTCGTTTACGTTTGAGCGCTACTCCGCACGCGACTTCGCTGGGAGGAGAAAAACTCTTCTCTCAGAGAAGCGAAAAGGACTTTTCTCTCACTGTACATTCGAGTAGATAACAAGTTTATAAAATATTTAATGTGCATAGATATATCTTTAAAAACGGAACAAATGTTTTTTGTATTATTATTATTATTATTATTATTATTATTATTATTATTATTATTATTATTATTATTATTATTATTATTATTTATTATTATTATTATTATTATTATTATTATTATTATTATTATTATTATTATTATTATTATTATTATTATTATTATTATTATTATTATTATTATTATTATTATTATTATTATTATTACTATTATTCCTCTTCTTATTTACTTCTTACTTCTCTACTTATTCCTCTCTCTCCTTCTTTTCTGCTATATATATATATATATATATATATATATATATATATATATATATATATATATATATATATATATATATATATATATATATATATATATATATATATATATATATATATATATATATAAAGTATTTCATTTATATATGGCCATTTCATTTTATGTCGATTGCAATAAAAGAATAAACCAAGCAGATGAAGATAAGAAAGAATTTTAAGGTTTTGTAGAAAAGATACTGGAGACCTTTAAGTCAATATAGAACATTATAAAGGAACAACGCTTCAGGCATTCCCTTTCTATCTTTATAATTCGAAGCTTGCCTTAACTTGATCAAGTTGAGAAAGAGAGAGAGAGAGAGAGAGAGAGAGAGAGAGAGAGAGAGAGAGAGAGAGAGAGAGAGAGAGAGAGAGAGAGCGATGTTGAAGGACGTCTAAATATGAAGTCAAAACACGTCCGGGGCTTACAAAACGATATTTGAGAGGGTGTACATAACGTCTCCTTTTCTTCTTCGACCAATTTCCTAATTTCTGATTCTTCTTCTTTTATAATTTTTTTTTCTCGATGATTTCTTTTCCTCTATGGCGTAACAACAGAACTTGGAACTGAACTACGAAAAGGAAAAATGGTATAATTTTTTTAGGGGGAAGGGGGTAAACTCCCCTTAAGAATGGTAAAGAAGGGCAACAATAACGGTATAAATATCCCCCTATACACCAAATCTCTAAGATATTTTTTTCCAAATTTGGGGGAGGGAGGGATGGAGATAGTCCCGAGGAGAGTCTTTATCTTTTGGTCAACAAAATTTTTTGGCCGACTTCTCGAAATTAAATGGAAGACATGATTGTTTTCTAAAGTTTTCTATCCCCCCCTCCCTTGTGCACCCACCCAACTCCAACCCCTCGAAGAAAACCCGATTTTTTTCCTCAACTTTTTATTTCCCTGATTTTTTTTCCTCTCTTTTCATGAGAAAATGGAACAGTTTGCCGCTTTTCTCCTGTTTTTCCTTTTAAATTTTATTTCTGTTATAAAAGAAACCAATGTTGCTAACAAAACATGTGTAGTTTGCGCAAACTCTTCTGCACAAACAAATAAACAAACACCTATATATATAAAAATTAAAAATCAGTTTATTTTCTATTAGTTTGTTTCTCCCTCTTCACACACATAATACATACATATATATATATATATATATATATATATATATATATATATATATATATATATATATATATATATATATATATATATATATATATATATATATATATATATATTATTCTTATTGTAAATATCAGGTGTTTCCCTAGGAAGAAACTAGAAAGATAAGGGAGTAAAACTTAAGCTCATGCAGATTTTCTATCATAATATCTATCAGATGACAGCACTGAGTCAGTAGAGCATTCATTCTATTGTCTATTGATTGAAATATTATTTTCAAAAGAAGAATATGTTTTTCATCGTCTGGTTCTGTCAAATCATGAATATTAAGGCGAACTGTATGAAATTTTATCCTCTTTGTAGCCCTCAAAACTGTAGGTGATGAAAGGCCAACCTGTGATGAAAACTTAATTAATACTTCTCTGCGAGCGTTTTAAATTCATCAACACATCAGCAAGAGCAGAGATGACCGGAAAGAGTTGGTTCGATTTTCTACATTGTCTGTCTAATGAAATTTTTTTAATCAAACGTAATTTTGTTACTTGTATGGAACTGTAAACCTTCGAAATTTCAATTCAAACTTCTCTATTACACATTTGTATGATTTGAAAGCATAATACGTCTCAATAATAAATACAGATTCGCCTTTGAAAAATGACATTGCTTACACAACCTAACAGGAAAAAACGTACCAGAACACCTGGCTCGTAACTTTGTCTTTATCGTTTTGCTTGCTAACTTAGAGTACAGTGCAGCCACCAGGTGAATATTTTTGACCAAAAATGTGTGAATATTTCACATGATACATATTTGCATGGCTATTTAACTACAATTACAGCGATTTGCTCAGAATTTTTAACGGTAAATTAGTTCGTCTATTTTACAAGTATTTTTTAAAATGACTTCTTGAATAAACAGTCCGTGGACGAAGAAAACGTTACTTCATTTCATGATTATGTTCCTGTCAATTGCTTGTACTTTTCTGTTATTTTAATTTCCCTAATTATTTGTGTGTGTGTGTGTGTGTGTGTGTTGTGTGTGTGTGTGTGTGTGTGTGTGTGTCTCTGTTCTCTCTCTCTCTCTCTCTCTCTCTCTCTCTCTATATATATATTATATATATATATATATATATATATATCTATATATATATATATATATATATATATATATATATATATATATATATATATATATATATATATATATATATATATATATATATATATATATATATATATATATATATATATATATATATATATATATATATATATATATATATATATATATATATATATATATATATATATATATATATATATATATATATTATCTACCCTTCTCTCTATATTTCCTTAAAAATCTTTATTTTTTTTTCTGTTTAATTCATATATGAAATTATATCCTGAAATATCCTGTCTATATATATATATATATATATATATATATATATATATATATATATATATATATATATATATATATATATATATATATATATATATATATATATATATATATATATATATTAAGCTTGTACAAAGTTTTTATTTTTGCTAACATCTATCATAAAATGTTTTTAAAAAATATTATTTCCAAAACTGTTGCAAACTTTACAAACAATATAGACAGCCTAAGATAAATTTACATTTTTTATCTCCTAAAAGTCGAACATGGAGTCCCTATATATATATATATATATATATATATATATATATATATATATATATATATATATATATATATATATATATATATATATATATATATATATATATATATATATATATATATATATATATATATATATATATATATATATATATATATATATATATATATATATTATATATATATATATATATATATATATATATATATATATATATATATATATATATATATATATATATATATATATATATATATATATATATATATATATATATATATATATATATATATATATATATATATATATATATATATATATATATATATATATATATATATATATAATATATATATATATATATAATATATATATATGTTTTATTATTTGTTGTTGTGTTGTGTGTGTGTGTGTGTGTGAATATAACTAAAAGAGTAAATAAGCAGGTAAATTCATTCATAATTATAATAATATAATTTAGAAACAATATATTTAATTGCAAAAACATTATAAATCATCTAAATTCATTTTTTAACTTAGTATTATTTTGAATTTTATATTGAAAAAATAAATTGTCAAAGAATTTATAAAACAAAAAAAGAATTAAAATAAAATATCAACAATTCAATTAGGTTAGGTTAGGTTATGGTATATTAGGTTAGGTTAGGTTATTTCAACAATTCATGTCTTTAAAGGTTCGTTTTCATTTTAATAATTTAAAATTCGAAGTGATTATCAATGTCAAGAATGTCAAGAGGAAGAAATAGGATCAGAAATGGAAGTATTATTCCTATATTCAGAACAAAGGATCACGTTTCCTACCAATCTCCTCTGATACTTCCCATCTCTTCCCCCTCCTCTCCTCCCACTCTTATCCTCCCCTCCATCTCTTCCTTCCCCTCTCCTTCCTCCTCTCTCCTCTTACCCCTCTCCTAACTTCCATCTCCTCTCTCTCTCCTCTCCTCCCTTCTTTCTTCTCCCTCCACTTTCCTCCGTCCATCTTTATCTCACTCCTACACTCCCAATCATTTATTCTCTCTCTCTCACCATATATATATATATATATATATATATATATATATATATATATATATATATTATATATATATATATATATATATATATATATATATATATATATATATATATATATATATATATATATATATATATATATATATATATATATATATATATATATATATATATATATATATATATATATATATATATATATATATATATATATATATATATATATATATATATATATATATATATATATATATATATATATATATATATCTGGAGCTTCATTGTTTATTATAAATCTATTAATCAAATTCACAATACATTAAAACTGAATGAATTAAAAAACATTTTTTAATACTTTATTTTATTAAACTCGGATAAACTTTACTAAAAAAGACTAGAAGAAAGAAATTCAGAACACAAAGAGTCTATTTATATAGACTTCAATTATAGAACATTAATATGTTTTATAACATGTGAGTGGATTCTGTTAACATTATCCGTTTTTTTGTTTGCAATCAGTTTGCAACACTTGTCACTTACAATCAACAAATCCCTAATCAAGGCTCTCTCTCTCTCTCTTCTCTCTCTCTCTCTCTCTCTCTCTCTCTATATATATATATATATATATATATATATATATATATATATATATATAATATATATATATATATATATATATATATATTATATATAATATAATATATATATATTATATATTTTTTTTATTTTTATTTTTTTTTTTTTTTTTTTTTTTTTTTTTTTTTTTTTTTTTTTATTTATTTTTATTCCCCTCTCCCCTCTCCCTCTCCCTCTCCCCCTACCCCTCCCTCCTACCCCAACCACTACAATTTCAAAATCTGAAATAAAGAGTAATTCTTTTGAAGTCATCTTTTGATGTCATCATCTTTTATCGATGGGTGTCCTTCTTCGAATCCTTCAGTCCAATTTATATGAAGAAGAATGATGATAAAAGCCATTCCCAAAAAAAAACGTTTCAATCCGAGTTACTCCGAGGGGAAAAACTACTCAAAAAAAAAAATACAAAAAAAAAAAAAAAAAAAAAAAAAAAAAAAAATCTAAAAAAAAATACTCAAAAAAAAATTGTACATTACTTTGTGATGATTCGTGAAGAGAGAAAAATTTATTCTTCTTTTTCATTCAGTTAATGAATAGCTTCTTCTTTGTTACCACTATTCAAATACAAAAGTCCTAAAAAAAAGACGAGTTTAAGTTAGAATAAAGGCTAGATATTAGGCTAAAAATTAGCTAGAATAAAAGGTTAGATAAAAAGATAAAGAAAATGCTAGAAAAATCCTAACACTCATGGCTTTGGAGATACTTTAAAATCCTTTAGAGGAAAAGTATTTATGAGTCTCTTTAAAAATTCTGATTTTTTATTTTTTTTAAATTCTTTTTCCTAATTTTTATTTATTTACCTTTTTAATTTTTACCATTTTTTTATAATTCATCTTTTTTCAACTTTTTATCAAAATTTATATTTTAGCCTTTTTTCTTTTCTTTTAGCATTTTATTTTTAACAATTTTTTTTGGCATTTTTTTAGCGACTCTTTTAGCATTTTATTTTTAGCAACTCTTGAACGACATCGAAAGTAAATTTTCCTTTTGTAAAGACAAAAAGACTTTAATTAAAGTTTCGGTTTATCATTTGCCCTTTATTTACTTAAAGCTAAAATATTTAACACAAATTTGCTTTATGCGTTACAGCCTTTATATATATATATATATATATATATATATATATATATATATATATATATATATATATATATATATATATATATATATATATATATATATATATATGATAAATAGTAAAGTTTTGACAAACGATTTCGGAACTTACATTTTCTACTCAGGGCAATATAAAATTGTAACCTCTACTGAGATGGGAAAGTAAATTCTGAAAATGTTTGTTAATTATATATATATATATATATATATATATATATATATATATATATATATATATATATATATATATATATATATATATATATATATATATATATATATATATATATATATATATATATATATATATATATATATATATATATATATATATATATATATATATATTATCTCCTCTGGTGGGCAAAGGCTAGAGGCCTGCTAATTTTCACCAGAGTTGGGGAAATATCGGAATCGTAGCCGTTTAAGACCGACATGTCCAGACACGCGTCGTTTGAAAGTGTGTAAATCAAAAGAACTTTGGAAAATAGATAAAGTTAGTGTGTTCCAGACACTACCAGTAAAATACATATAAGATTAAGAATAGCGATTCAGCCTGAGGTTAAAGAGCTGTACAGAGAAAGGATGAGAATGTGTATAGAAAGACGTGTCACAAGAGTCCACCTCAGTTGAGGAGTTGTGCTGCGGGATAGTTCAGAAGTGCAGTGTCCTTTTAATAGCGATAGTTATAGAGAGAGAGAGAGAGACCCAACCATTCGACGGGCAGAAAGAAATAGTAGAGAATTAATGAGAGCGAGAGAATTTATAAGAAGAAATACCCTAGACTCCAGCTTTTCGAAGAGAGCTGTATGAGTGAACCACCCCATATGTGTGAAGCGTTCTCCATACAAGAGCGAACAAACCCCTTTTAGCCTCCACTGGAATAGAGTGAAGAAATTCCGATGGAGCCTCAAAGCACACAACCTTTCAGAATCTTTGATTATAGAGAGAAGTAATGTTTATCTTTCCAAGAAAGATCCCGAGAAAAAGAGTGGCACTGAAAATATTAAGCACATACAAAAAAGGCTTGAGTTGTGTGTTTTTGAAGATGTCATAGTTGTGTGAAAGGTTGCATAGAATAAAGCGATGAAGGAACTGAGTTTTTGAGGACACTGAAAACGACCATGTTTTCTCTACCACAATTTGAAATATGAAAAAGATTACAGGTTAGTTGCTCCACCTTCCTTGCGTTAATTAACTGCTGCTGGGAGGTGCATCTTTCAAATTGAAAGGAGTAATGAAGGGTAGAGTCATCAGCATAGGAATGGATATAGGACGTAATAATAGTGAGAAGGTCATTAATGAAAAGTAGAAAAAAGTTGGGAATAGGACAGATCCTTGAGGAACACCACTATTAATATATTTAAAGGATAAACTGTGTCCATCTACAACAGCTGCTATAGAACGACCGGAGAGGAAATTAGAGGGAAAGATAGATCCCGATAAAGGGCAGTTTATAATCAAAGCTTTGGCTCAGATTCTATAGAAGACTTTCAATATGTCTATCACCACAGAGAAAGATTCACCGAAACCGAAGAGCGGAGGACCAAGAGTTAGAGGGAAGATAAGAAGTTCACTAGTAGAGAGCTCTTTATGAAAGCCATACTGGCGATCAGCAGAACGATATTTAGAGAGATGAGAAGAGTCTTCAGTCGGAACAACTGAAATGAAATAGTTAACCAAGGCGAGATACAATCTCATAAGCACAAGTTTTGAGAATATATATATATATATATATATATATATATATATATATATATATATATATATATATATATATATATATATATATATATATATATATATATATATATATATATATATATATATATATATATATATATATATATTCAATTGATATTTGACTTAAATAAATTCAGAAGCTCGGTGTATAAAATCAATTTTGAAATGATGTTTAAATTTAATTTTTCTAATCAAGGATTAAAAATTTATAACAAAATATATGAATTTTGAAACTACGGCCGGACTCACCTGTGTGATACAGTAAACTTCGTATGTGGTGAACTTATTGTAATACAGTGTGGTAAGGTGCAGTATGCAGGTTTAGCATCTTAGTGTGGTACCGTTAAAAAAATGTAAAATTACCGTGCCCTGTCTTTTACTCTGGGATCAGAACCGTGTGGTGTGGTGTGGTGTGGTACTGATTTAACGATCTCTATATGCGATACGGTGCGGTATAGTGTGGTAGGGAAAAGTACCGTGCTCAGTAATCTCTACTTTTATATTTAGAAAATCGTATACAAAATTATAATGACAATTTCAGCGGATAAGGACAGAAGGGCATTAGCGACAATTGTTGATGAAATTCCGTTCCTTTCCTTTAGCATATATGTTCGTGCTTTCAGAAATTTAAAAAGAAATTGGTTTGGTTTTTAATCTTCAGGAGCAACAAATATTTTTGGTCAACTTTTTTATTTTAAGTATAATTTATATTTAAATTTAAAAAAAAAAAACAAACACACATGCGCACTCACACACACACACACACACACACACACACACACACACACACACACACATATATATATATATATATATATATATATATATATATATATATATATATATATATATATAATATATATATATATATATATATATATATATATATATATATATATATATATATATATATATATATATATATATATATATATATATATTAAAGCCATTATAATCTATAAAGTTATTTCCGTTTCTTTCAACCAATTTTATGTTAAAGAAATATTATCCTTCCTCCAAGCCTTAGTTCGTCTTAAAGCCGATAGATGGCGTTTTTCTTTCTTCTTCTTCTTTTCGTTCTGTGACGTAAAATGAGAGTGACAGTGGCATATTATTTGGCTTTTTTTTTTCTTTTTCTTTTTCTTTTTATTATTATCTCATATTTGTTTGTGTTCTTTTCTGATTTTTTTTAATGATTTTTTTATTATTATTATTATTGTTATTTTAGTTTCTTTTCAGTATTATTTGTTTAAATAACTTCCAATAACATAAGTTGTTTTTTAATCCGTTTAGAGTTTTCTAAGTGTTTTTTCTTTCTCAAATGTTCTTTTTCTTATTCTATTTCCGTTTTCAAATAAACTTCTCCGTTTTTTATCACGTTTTCTATTTATGTTCTTATTTAATAAAATTATCGTTTAAATTTTTTTTTTCCTATTTTCTAATTTAATTAATTGTTTTCTTTTTCTTGAAGCAGAAGATATTTTGATTATTAAATATTAAAAGCTAATTAAAGAATATATATATATATATATATATATATATATATATATATATATATATATATATATATATATATATATATATATATATATATATATATATATATATATATATATATATATATATATATATATATATATATATATATATATATATATATATATATATATATTTTGCCTATAATAATCCCCTCATTTAAAACACTATTTATATATAAATATCATTCATTGTTTAATCACTTGTTTACATTAAAAAAAAAAAAAAAAAAAAAAAAAAAAAAATTCAAAAATCGATCTCGGTCTTTCGACCGATAAACAGAAATGAAACCAAAATCGTTTCTTAATTAAAAAAAAAAAAAAAAAAAAAAATAAAAAAAAAAAATAAAAAAATT
>SEYY01019311.1:0-41107 GCA_009176605.1 Armadillidium nasatum | reverse complement strand
AATAGAAGGGCAATTTCCGCTAAAAAGTCACTCAAGAAATTGTAATTTTTGAGACCAGGTTCCTAAAGAAAGTCGCTCTCCGGCGCCGTCGCTTAGGCTGAGACTCTGAAAAAGTACATTTCAAGAGGCAAGCCCCTGCCGCGATCGCTAGAAGTAAAGCCTAAGATGTATTAGTAAATATCTCAATAACCGTAGCAGATAGCGAGAAGTAACAAGAGGCAAAAATGGTGGCCCATGATTGGTTTTACCCTATAATGACTTTTTCATTTCGAAAATGAACTTCAATATATCGTAAAATGTACTTAACGTTTTTCAAAATTTAAAAATTTTTTTTCTCATTTTCTAGGAGGTAGACGATCAAAAATAAGTTCTATTGTCTTACCTCCATGAAAATGCTAAAAAATAAATATTAGCAAAAATTGAGAAAATTTCTCAATTCCTGCAGAAGTCGACCCTATCTTGTGGTACTTAAACGCCTGTAAAAATGAGTTCAAAAAGATAATTTCGGTTTCAGTTGAGTATGGGTCGAGTCTCTTATGTTTTAATAGGTGAAAGCCTGTGAAATCATTTTAACTTCTGAAATATTCCGATCAAAGTTTTTGTAAGTTTTTAAATTCTTATAACTTTCTTATCAATAGATAGATCGGCTTGATATTTTAGACACAAGGATTTGGGACCCCCGATTCCAAATTTGTAATCCAGGTTTTTCTACATATTGCCGTTTTTGAATTAAAGGCAGACATACATACCAAGGTGGTTTGTCGTACTTTCTGAGAATAAGAATGAAAATTGTCAACTTTGGGGGCCTATATCTCCTCAACCGTAGCAGATAGAGGAACGATCCAGGAAGGGTTTAAAGTTTTAAATGACACGTACATTTCAGATATTAAATATTTTTGCTATATCTCTTGTAATTTAGAAATTGTAGGATAACACAGAATTTGATATCAACAAAATTTTTAAAAATTTTTATGAAGGGGCCAAATCTACTGAATGTAAGCTGCTCGTAGGATCTTATGGTGTTCATATTCTGTCTCAGGATTACGAAATCTATTTACATATTTGATTTATGCAATGAAAAAAAATCTTAGACATTTCTGCACTATCTGCCCCTCTTAAAAAGTTCTCACATCGCTGCTGAGCAGTAAGCTCTCTCCCTATAGAGCGCTCGATTCCTCTTACAACCCTTGCAAAACTTGGAGGTATGAACTGAAGTTTACCTTTTCTTCCTTTCAATAACTTTACCAAATAAACTAATTCCCATAATCTAGCATATATATATATATATATATATATATATATATATATATATATATATATATAATATATATATATATATATATATATATATATATATATATATATATATATATATTATATATATATATATATATATATATATAATATATATATATATATATATATATATATATATATATATATATTAGCGATCAATTTCCGACTGTTCCCCAACTCTAATATTGGAATCCGGTCTTTGCCCACCAGAGATATATATATATATATATATATATATATATATATATATATATATATATATATATATATATATATATATATATATATATATATATATATATATTACGAAAATAAATGGCTAAAAACAACAAACACCATAAATGAATTTTAACATAATTAGTTGTAGTTATTTGTTATTCTTATCTTTTTAAGATTTTATCGTTTTAAGGTAATAACATTTTGGCTAAAGTAATAATTTTTTGGCTCTTAGGTCAAAGTTAGGGTGCTTATAGAGTATATTATATATATATAATATATATATATATATATATATATATATATATATATATATATATATATATATATATATATATATATATATATATATGATTCGACTGCCGTTGAGAGTGGATGTGTTTGGAAGCAGATGAGAAGAAGAAGTCAGAAACATCATAAGGAAGTCAGAAGAAAAGAGATGAGAATAGCAGAAGAGACGGAAAGAAAAAGGAAGAGAAGAGAGCAGAAGGGTAGGCTGTTTGTTGGATATGAGGCTTTGAGATCTTTATCCTGAGGTTGCAGAGTTTGTTAATAAGAAGAATGATATTGACCAAAGTTAAAATATAATATATATATATATATATATATATATATATATATATATATATATATATATATATATATATATATATATATATATATATATATCGTTATAAATTTTCAGTATATTTTTTTAGAGTAAATTTACAGAAATTCAATAAAATTATTTTTTGTGAAGCAACACATCTTTCGACACAACATACTTTCGGCAGTAAAATGGAAAATTATATATTAAAAGGAAAAAAGAGGGATTTAAGTTAGATGGAACTTTTGGTCAATAAAGGATGATCATTTCGTCGCAGTCTAGAGGCTGGGAACCATTTTTGGCCAAGTTTTCTTCCCACGTATGATTGCAGAAATATTAAAACTTTCTGCAATTGACACCACCTGGCATCATGCAGGATATGGTGCAATATATATATATATATATATATATATATATATATATATATATATTATATATATATATATATATATATAATATATATATATATATATATATATGAAACTTTTTCATTTTTGTTTATTTTTTTATTTTATTTATTTGAATTATTTTTATTCTTTTAATTTAAGTGTTTTTGATTTTTTTTTCTTGCAAAAATTCTTTGCCATTCACTGATAAACCGAAAAAAAATCATATTACGATCAATTCCTCTATGCAGGTAGGCTTGGTAGAAAAGTAGAATTCTTAGTTTCCCTCTTGAGAATTATTAGACCTGGTATCGGTATCGGTATGGTATCGGGCATTTTTGGCCGATACCGATACTGAAAAGGTCGATACCGATACCGGTATCGGAAAATATGCCGATACTTGCCGATACCGATACTTCACTCCATCCCTAATATATATATATACCCTTTGGTGACCAGAGGCCTACCAATAACCACCAGAGTTGGGTAATTCTTCGGATGGGTGAAATCGAAAATCAGCATACCCAGATACCCAGTATTTGAAAGTGTGTATGTTAATTAAAGGAAGTTGGGAAAATTGATAATGGGAATGAGCTTCAGACTTTACAAGGAGTTTACGTAAGATTGAACATAAATATTAAGTCTAGAGTCAGAGAATTGGAAAGAAAAAGGATGAAACCGTGTAGAAAGGAGTGAGGTTGACTCACCAATGGAAAAAGATACTGAGAAAGTTCGTAAGAGCAAAATGGGTGATAAGACGAAAATCCCTACATTCCACCTTTTCAAGGAGAGCTGTGTGAGTGAAATACATGGACCTACAACCATCTCTAAAGAACAAGCAACTGGAGTGAAGTGAAGAAATTTCAAAATTACCTCAGATCAATCAATCTCTTTGAAACTTATTTAGAAAGAGAAGTAATGTGATCCTTCCAAAGAAAGATCCCGAAAAAAAGATACTCAGAGAATATCTAGAACAGATATTTTGAAATGTCATATTTGTATGGAATATTATGTAGAGTAGAAAGATGGACGAACTGAGTTTTTGAGGTACTGAAAACAACTATGCTTTCTCTGCTCAATAATGAAATTCAAGAACGATAAGGGGTTAGTTTCTCCAGGGCTACATTCCTAGCGATAACTAATTGTCGTTAAGCGGGATGAACTTCAAAATAAAAGGGTTAATGGAGGGTATAGTTATCAGCTTTGGAGTTCATTAGTAATAAAGTTATAAAGAGAAAAAGTCCAGTGAAAAACTAAAACATATTTGGTGATAGAACAGATATCAGAGTAGCACCACTATTAACAGACTTAAAGGATGAATGGTGGATGTCTATAACAATTGTTATAGAACGACCGTAGTATAAATTAGACACACGGCCACAGAAGTTTACAAATCAATGCTTTGTGTCATGCTCTATTGAAGCCTTTTTGATATGTCTAGTGCCACAGCAAAAAATTTAAAGAAAGGCCATAAAGCAGAGTACCAAGAGATAGAGAAAAGACATAGATCACTAGTAGAGTATTCCTTACGAAATACGACACTCCTTTATTACACTATTTGAAATAAATGCACTTGATATTTCTTTATTTAAATTCAACATTAATGAAAGTAAAAAATATAAGTAAAAATGCAAAGTTAAAATTTAAAGAAATATAAGAATAGGAAATAACAAGCACAGAGTTTGCAATATTTACACAAAATTGATGTAAGTGCATGGCATTCCTCATGCTGTGAGATTGTGTGCCAAAGTCATGTGACAGATGCAGAGGTTCAAGGAAGTTTGAAAGTAGGGAAGAGTTTATTAGTTTTTTCGCCTTAAACTCAACCCTGTTCGAAAGACAAGTAGAGCCAGAGACATTTCCCCCCCCCCCCTCTCTCTCACACACACAAATACACACATACACAACTGCCTCCCAAATGAGAGAACAATATTCTATATATGGTGGATAAGACCCTTATATAATGGGAGTAAATATAAGAAAGTAAATTAAAGTAAATATAAGAACATGAAAAATGACAAGCAAAGAGTTTGCAATATTCACACAAAATTGAAGTGAGTGCATGGCACTACTCGGGCTGCGAAAGCGATGCAATGGTGGTGGAAAGGGATAGGTCAGTTACCTCGAGGACCTGCCAATATAAGATTATAAATAATAGATTGTGTGCCAAAATCACGTGGCAAATACAGAGGATAAAGAGAGTTTGAAAGTAGGGGAGAGTAAATTAGTTTTTTCGCCTTAGACTCTCCCTTGTCCAAAAGACAGACAAAGCTAGAGACACGCCTCCTTCCCACAACCGCTTTTCAAATGAGTGAACAGTACTCTATATATAGTGGATAAGACCCTTATATAATGGGAGTGACTGTACGGAAGAAAAAATTCTCCCGAATCCGGTTGGTGTTACTCTCCATATATATATATATATATATATATATATATATATATATATATATATATATATATATATATATATATATATATATATATATATATATATATATATATATATATATATCAAATAAATATATCAAATAACTGATCAAATAAATTCTTTATCACAACAACTTTTATCTCAATTGCATAACAGTTTACAAATCATTGATAAAATTCATAAATCTAAAATTACTCAGTTGCCACAATCAATAATAACTCCTAATACTATTGATGAATCATTTTCTTTTCATTTAAATGAGCTATTTGCTTCCCCTTCTACTTATTTTTCTTCTACTCCTGATTTATTCTCTAACACCAATGCTTCTAATTCTCCTACTATCTCTACTCATTTTTCTCCTGTTAATTTGAATACTCAAGTCATGTTATCACCAGTTTCTCCACAACAATCTTCTATTATTTCATACACCCCTCTAACTATTACAAATCAGTTAGTTACTGCAGAATTATATCCTGTTAGGAGATGTTTTCGGAGATTATCATCCGAAAATATAATATTCAATTTAGAAGATTCTCAAACTTCTGTTTCTAATAATGTTATTAACAATAAATTAGTCAATTCACCTATAACTCCAACTCTAGACGATTCTTTTCTTAAAGAACATCCAATGCAAACCACAATATCTTCTCCAATTGTTTCATCCTCTTCACCTACAACTGAAATCGGTAGTTGTATTATTCATAGTTTTCTACAAACATTTGATGAACAAGGTGCATTTATTCATAGCACACCAACATCTAGTAAAAAGTCTGTTCATTGGGCACCTTCTATAAAAATCGAAGAAATAATAACTCCATGTTCTGACACTGAAACAGTAGCTCAGAGAACAAGGCAGAAGAAACCCCATGTTTCTCCTGAATTGCCTTGGGTCCAAGATACTTTGTTAGAAAAACGACGAACTACTAAGCCTTCTCTTAAAAAGAGTAAACCTTAAATCCTCCTTAATATAAAATCCATCCTTCCAAAGAATTTATTGATGCCTTATGGAAGATGCTCTATAATTATAATGTCTTTGAAGAACGAACTCCTCATGAATCATTAATGACTAAAACGACAAATCCAAAACGAGACACCTCGACCTAAAATGATTCCTCATGAACGAATATTAGGAGATTATAGACGTGACTTACGCTCTAAACTTTCTAGATCTTCGCATTCTGTTCTTTCACCTTCGTTAGAAGTAACAGAAAGTTTACTTAGTACTTCATCAGGGAGTACTAATAGTAGTTACAATGATAGGTTTAATGCTTATTCACCATATGTATCTAAAAAGCGTCCTGCTTCTTCTTCTCATACTATTAGTTCTAAAAGACTCCAAACATCTATTCCCATACCGCATCCAATTCAGCGCATGACCTTAGAACAAATAGGTTTAGTTCAGGGTCGCTTCAATATTTTTGCTTCTTATATGATGGCAATGACCCATCTAAATACTCCTACCATCAGTGAGGATGACATGAAAGCAATGGTTCTTTACTACTTAAAGGACTTTTCACCTACCTAGTTTATCCAACGAATATAACTTGAGTTATCTCACAGTTCTAACTTTTACCCTTTTCCCGACATGTTATGACGAGTGGGGGGGTATGTAAGGAATTTTCCCTTATACCTTGATTTCATACTTATTTACTCTAATATGTTTTATTAACATATGTCATCAAGCATGTTTTTTCTATGATTTCAGATGGTTTTCATGAGTAATGTTTTGTTTTGATATTGCTTTGGCTTTTATATTCATTATTCATACTTCCTAATCTAGCTCTTATTTGCTTATTTACATGAGTTTATATATATATATATATATCAAGTGTTTTCCTGGATAAACTAAGGTATGGATTTTTACTTTTACTCAATGTATCTATTCTGGTAAACTCAAATAAATGATTAATTATGATTTAATTATTCATAAAGGACTCCAAATCTCTAATTTGACGTGTGTGTTGAATATTTCTTCAAAAAGAGACAAGTAAAGACCTCAATTTAATTGAGGTAAGTTAGGTTTAGTTTTTTTTTATAGGTTCTATCAGTACTATCATGTACATAATGTGTTATAATAATAATTAGGTATAAAAAAAAATTAGTTTTTTTATAGAGTTCAAAAGAACTATATAGAATTATATATATTATAGGTCCATGGTCAGGGAGCCTTTGCTTCCCATCTCAGATTTCCGTGGTCTGGGACACTTTGATTGTTTTTCCTGGATTTCCATGGTCAGGGAGCGTTTGTTTTTCCCAGATATCCGTGGTCAGGGAACCTGTGTCTTTTTCCATCTCAGATATCCGTGGTCAGGACACTTTGTTGTTTCCCTATCTCATATAGGACTTTACAAATTCATACACCTGTGTTTGTATGATTTTCCAGTAACCTTCATATTTCTCCAAACTTGAGTAACCTTAATTGATTATATTTGTTGTAATCATCACTAAAAGTACCAAGACTTTATTTGTGGTATGTTTAAGATTATTTTTTTAACGCTCTCTATTATCACCTCTGAAAGTATAAATAACATTACCAGTGTTTTATACTAAAACATTTCAAGTGTGAAGTGCAGTGTTAATCATATTGTTCCTTGACATACAAGGATTTGTGTAAAACAAAGGACATTGTTCTAATAAGGTTTTCTTCATATAAAGGACCAAAAATGAAGGTGAAGTAAATTAGTTATTTTAAAAATTAATAGAATTAAATACTATTGAAATATATATATATATATATATTTATTGCATCACTATAAAAACATTAATTTATATTGGAAATATTATCTATTATTGGTATTATTTTTTGTGTGAATCTTCTAAAATTTGTATACTAGCGCAATGAATCAGTGAGTATATGTATAAATTACACTATTTTTATCAAATGAACTAAAAAGGTTTACCAGTTTCAATTGTATTAAGGTTATTGAACATTATTTCTATTTTCGTCACCACCCTAATATATATATATATATATATATATATATATATATAAGTGTTTATTTATTATACTTTATTAAATCATTTTATTAACTTGTTTATTATTTTTTCCACATGTAAGTATAAGTGTGTTTAGAGGATTACCTTTCTATGCTTGAACTCAGGTAAATATCATACCATTAATTGTTCCTCTTATACTTTGCTTGCATGTGTGGACACTATTATTTGTTCTAATTCTATATATTTTATTTTTTTTTTGCTTGAGTGTTGTGTCGCATGTTTTCCTACAATTAAGAAGCTTATTTTTTCCTTTGCACTGGTTGTGTGGTCTCAGAAGAAATCACTTCTCTCTGAATTGCCTATCTATTTATCATCTCATCAATCATTTCTTTGGAGTTAGCACTGGTACGTAAAACCTATTCTTATTTTTTTTTCAATTGGTATATGTTCAAGGACAGCTGTAACGGTAGAAAGTTATTGAAACTTTCCTTTGGGGATATCGTTTGTTCCCAATTGGTGAGAGAGCTACAATTTTAGTCACTTGACCCTCATAATCAATAATCACCATAACTTTATTTTAAACCCCCAGTTAAAATTATAACAATATATATATATATATTAAAGCTAGGAGAGTGACCCTGGAGTAGTCATTCTCTGGTCTTTCTCGCAGAGGGGAGAGAAAACATGGGAATTTTCAATCACCAAAACTCTGATCCTCCATCTTTCTACTCGATACAAAGTCACTCAATGCAATTCTGACATTGCCTTTCAACCTTTCGTCTGTCCTTAAATATTCTTGCTATTTCTTTTTCTCGTAATCTTTCTTTAAAGGATTACAATACTTCTCTATAAAAACAAGCTTCTATGATGTTTAATGATCTGGGACTCCTTCAAAAAATTTTTACTTTTCACAGGTGTCTTGTTTTCACTCTATGGAGTACGTTTCACACATCTAGGATGGTCCACTTATGATGCTCTCTCTCCAATCTCTTTGCGCACGTCAAATTTCTGTTACTTTCCATACTATCGGTCATTACAACCAGCACTACTCTTTTGAACTCTACTGTCGCATACCTCCTTCAAGGAAACAGGATAGTGAGACACGTCTTACTACAGTCTATTTCATTTTTCTGTCGAGGAAATTTCGAGAGGAAGTGAGAAAGGTAGAATAAAGATAGTAACCTTAACTCTTCTGTCAGGATACCTTGAAAATATGAACAATTTCAATTATTTATATATATATATATATATATATATATATATATATATATATATATATATATATATATATATATATATATATATATATATATATATATATATATATATTAGGGATGGAGCGATTCCAAAATTTTTACCGATACCGATACCTAAAAATTCCCCGAAGCCGATACCCGATACCTGAAAATATGCCGATACTTGCCGATACTACTACCGATACCGATACTTTACTCCTATACAAATTTTTTGCCGATACCGATACCGATACCGGTATCGGAAAATATGCCGATACTTGCCGATACCGATACTTCACTCCATCCCTAATATATATATATATATATATATATATATATATATATATATATATATATATTATATATATATATATATATATATATATATATATCTGACGAACAGATGATTATAGCAGGATAAATCAACTTCGGTGCGGTGCGCACCAGAGGCCGCACCATGCACCGCACCGCACTTTTATTTTTTCTTTCGCACCACACCGCACCGCACCGAGTTGCTGAAAATGTGTTGCGCACCGCACCGCACCCGGTGCGTCGGCCAACCCTAATATATATATATATATATATATATATATATATATATATATATATATATATATATATATATATATATATATATATATATATATATATATATATATAAAATAAAACTAACATTCATTTTTAGTTAAGCTATTATACAAAATTCAAAAATAGAATGAAAAAAAAAATTTCCAATTTTAAAAGTCAAAGGATGAAAATTAAAGATTAATAAATACTGCTTTGATATAATGTGCAATGTCACAGCATGTTGCATAATATTTTGCGATTAGTCAGGTATAAAAAGAATTACAGTCAATATTTTTAAAATACTGTTCATATTACTGATATAAATTTCGCTCTGAAAGTTAAATACTGTTCATTTCAGATTTTTAAGTCCAAAGGTTACTGGAGTTGTAAGTCCCGGGTTTTAAGCCAAATCCATGCTTAAGGTTTTTTAGGTTAGGAAAATAATATGAAATCAAGAGTTAAATTTCACCAATGAATTTCATTTTCATTTGCATGAGAGATACACCTATATACATAGCTCACCTATGAAAGAAAATAACAATATAGTTAAAATAGGAAGTTAATTATCAGTATTTGTTTACCAGCTTTATGGGAAACCCTATTTAATTTTTTTTAAATCCACTACAGACAAATGTATTTCTTTACATCAAGGTAACTGAATGATTCAAAGGGTGTCAATTTGCCAAAAGTCCTTTAATGATGTGTGGATGCAGTTATTGTGAAGTGAACCTAGTACACTAAAAAAAAATTATGTTTTCTAACTTCTGGGCTACAATGGACACTAACAGAAATAGGAACTGGACTGAAAACAAAGTTTTATAGACCTGTCATATGTGCCATATAATTTACCAATATCAAATCTATATATAAATCATTTATGAATAGTTGATACATAAAACTTACCAAACAATAAATGATGTAGGGCAAGAAACCAAACAAAAATGCCCCATAAGTAATAAATACCAAAGGTCTGATCCAAAGTCGCCACTGAAGACAAAGAAAACTACATCTCTGATCACACATTATGTGTGTTGCTTTTTTTTTCTCTCTATCTATCTTTTTCCAAGCTTGAACTTGCAGTTGAAGAATTATTTCATACATGAAAATATGATTTGCTTTATTATTACATAATGTTAAAAAAAAGTTTTCCACTTTATAAGATTGGTAAAACTGAAATAATATATATATATATATATATATATATATATATATATATATATATATATATATATATATATATATATATATATATATATATATATATATATATATATATATATATATATATAGGTACTGTAAAGGTTAAGAAGTATTCTGACCTTCGATATATGGAAATATCGACATTTGGAAACATCAATATATCAATGCAAATTTTTTGACATTTATATTATTATTATTTAGGTTTCATTTCATTTATGCCTATTATTATTATTATTATTATTATTATTATTATAATTATTATTATTATTATTATTATTATTATTTAGTTTTCTAGCATACTTAGTTTGACTTTTCAAAACCTGGATGACCAAAGTTTGCCATGTGATACAGGCCGCCTGATTGATGGAAATTTCAAATATCGATATAAAAATATTGAAATACAAGGTCAGACAACTTCTTAACCTAAGCATATATATATATATATATATATATATATATATATATATATATATATATATATATATATATATATATATATATATATATATATATATATATATATATATATATATATATATATATATATATATATATATATATATATATATAATATATATATATATATATATATATATATATATATATATATATATATATATATATATATATATATATATATATATATATATATATATATATATATATATATATATATATATATATATATATATATATATATATATATTTGGGGCTTACCAGAACTGAAATTTTCAATTCTGGCTGGAACAGGAATTTTTTATGAACTTTCCTTTAAACTATAAAGAAATGAAAAAAAAAATTTTCTTTATAACTTCTAACATAATATATATATATATATATATATATATATATATATATATATATATATATATATATATATATATATATATATATATATACTTTTCTCACCCCTTGACAGTCTCTATGGAGGCGGCCACACCTCACTCAGAAAGCCTGCCACCCCACCTGGCCTCCTCCACAGGTTTTTCCAGTGTTGACACATTCCAGGATATACTGGAATGTTGAGTTGTTGGCAAAGTTAATAGAAAAAGAGATACAGTCTCCAGTGCTGTCCTGCACCTGGTGCAGATAGGGGGGTAACAGTTTGGTTTATTTGGAATGTATTTGTAGTGTTGGAGGTTTGGGTGATGGCCGCATCTCAGCTTGGGTAATGTTGCTTGTGTAGGGATGGGGAGAGTGTCAATTGTTTTAGAGATGTTAAGTGGGTTTGTGTTGAGAATGTTGTTGGGTTTGCGCTGCCTTAGATAGGTGTGTGTAAGGGTGGTGTGGATATGTTTGATGTGGGAGACATTGTTAAAGAGGGTGGGGAGAGGGATATTATTGAGGATAAGTTTTAATGGCGAGGATGTTAGTAGAAATGTGCGGGAGATGATGGAGGTTGTTTTAGTCTGTCTGTTTGGGTTTGAGAGGGTGGTATGGCAAGGATGATCGGGCAATAGTGTTTTAGAGTAGAATTGTGTACCTGTCATTTCTAAGTGTGAAGTTATGGGAAGAATTTTGGTTTCATTGTATAGGTGTTGTTGTGGGGTAGTTAACGTGCATCTAGTTATTATTCTGAGGGCTTTGTTCTGTGTGATCTGTAGTTTGTTTATGTTTAGTTTGGAAAGTAATGGGTGCCATAAAGTGGCTGAGTAGTTGGGGACGGGGCATATGAATTGTTTGTATGTTGTGATGGCTATGTGTTGATGATTGTGTATGTTTGCATTGGCTATGATTTTTAGTGTGTTTAATTTTTGGTTTGCGGATGAAGTGATATTTTGTATGTGTTTTGAGAATGTAAGGTGAGGATCTAATGTTATTCCCAGAATCTTTGGGTATTTGTTTAGAGGGATAAGCGTGTTATTTAGTCGTACTCAGAGGTGTGAGGATGATAATTGATGGTCAGTTGTAATGAGTGTTATTGCGAATTTCCTGGGGAAAGTAGTCATTCTGCTTGTTAACCACTCTTGTATTTGGCTGATGTATTCTTGTGTTAGATGGGTGGCAGTAACAGGTTTTGGTGTTGTTGCAATGGTGATGTCGTCTGCATATGTTGTGATGTTCGTATGTAAGGACTGAGGTGCTTGTAGGTTGAATGTGAAAAAATTAAAAAGCGTGGGCGATAGAATGTCTCCTTGTGGTACTCCATTTTTTATGTTGACTGTGCAGGATTTTTGGTTTCTGTATTGGACTTGTGCAGTTCTGCCAGATCAAAAGTTAGATATTCATTTTTTGGTGTTTGTAGGGAAGTTTGACTGCATAATTTTGTTTATGAGGGAGTGTTTAGGGACAGTGTCAAAAGCTTTGTCTGTGTTGATGGCTATGAGTATTGTTTTGTGTGTGGGTTTTGATTTAGACCATTGATTATTGGTTGTGTTGTGTTTATAAGTGCTGTGGTTGTTGAATGGTTTTTTTTGTATTCATGTTGGAAACTTGGTTTGGGAACATGTGATTAGATAATGGTTAAAAAATTTTCTTAGAGTTTGCAGAGAGTGGAAAGAAGTAAAATTGGGACGGTAAGAAGGGTTTGTTGGGTCTTTTCCTAATTTTTGTTTGGGTATAATTGTTGCTTTTTCCAAAGAGGAGGGATATAGTTTAATTGTAAGAATTTGTTGAAGTTGTGTGTAAGATATGTGATAGTGGAGCGTGATAGGTGTTTTAAGTGGAGATTGGATTTGTTGTCAAGGCCTGTAGCAGGGGTTTTTTAAATTTTTTATAGCCTGTTCAGTATTGAGGTGATTTCATTTGTAGAGTTAATGTAGTTTTTTACTTTCTTTAGGCTTCTAATTATTTTCCTGTTTTGTGGGTGTGTTGATTTGTGGCTTTGGTTTGCGAAGTGTGTAGTTAGGGTGTTTATGTGTTTTTTGGGAGTAAGTGGGGCATTAATGTTTTGGTCTGTGATTGTTTCGTGAGTGTGGGGTGGTGATAAGGAGAGGACTGATTGCAGCAGGATTGAGAGGAGTCCCGATAGAGTCTTAGCCTCCTTTCTTGCTGGTGTATCTTTATTTAGATTTATTTTTTTTATGTTCAGTTAATATTTTTATTATATAACACAGACTACTAAAATGTGTTTCTTATTGCAGAAGTGATTTTGAAAGTTAAAACCTAATTATATATGTTTTGTATCATATTAATCATTATAACATATTATTCATAATTGTATCGTATCCTTACCAAAAACATTTCTTGAAATCTGAAAAACAATAGTGAACGCAGTGTTGGTAAAGTATTTTTATAAAATATCTTAAGTAAATGAAATAATTTAAAATAAACATTAAAAACTATATTATATAAATTCAATCAGTTAATACTTGTGAACTTCTTACAGGTCTGAAAAACGAACTTTGTACTTACCTGAAGGTGTTTTAAGATTATAGCATTTACAATAAAGGTAGTGTACAAATTATATAGTAATATATACACATGATAGAACACTAATGTTCTTGCTGGTATAATTGTCATTAATGCATCTTTAATGTTTTAGATTCGAAAGTTATCATTGAAGTGTGACCAGACAAAAATTCTATAAACCCTTATTGCAACTAGATATGCATCTTCATAAGGTACTAGAGTGTGTTCATAATGTGTTCATAATTGGGAAGAGTTGAAAATTAATATGAAAAATTTAAGTGTACTGTTTTTTTTTATGTTAATGTTCTTTTTTGTTGTGTTCATTATAGGGTTTGTAGTGTGGATTTTGATTTCCATAATAATCGAAGCTTATTCTATCCATCTAAATCTTGGTTTTTTTTTGAAAGTTTGAAAATTGAAACGAAAAACTCACCAATCAGAGAGTGGTCTTTAAGGTGGAACTAAAATCCCCTTATTGATAAATAAGTTAAGAATTCATATATATTATATAATTAGTAGTGTCCTTCACTAACCACTTCCTCTTTCTCCTTCCATAATCTTGATCTTCTTATCTTTGAAATTGCTGGGCGCACAATTTTCAGTAAAAAATTGTTTGTCTGAAAACATTGATAGGAGGTATTGAGTGAGATTAATATAAATTAAGAGAAAAATATTTAATTATAGTATTTAAATGATAATTTGTAAATTAAAAAGATAAAATAGAAAGTACATTTCATTTCTTACCGTGTTTGAAGAAAAACTTAGTTGATAAGAAGCTGGAATAACAATGGTCACTGGTGTGGATGAATGCTAATTCACTCTTCGCCTTTAAACATACAATCGACTGTCGGGCGGGTCCTTTTTATACCCTGATATCCATTTAACTGATTAAATACTTACTGAAGCCTTGAAACGACAAGAAAATAGAATTCACACATCGTTCAAAGTGTACGTGTAAAAACAATTTTATTGTATGATTGGGAATGCTTGTTGTATAGTAGTATAGCGAGTTTCTTGCCGAGCGCCAATTACGCTTATACATTTTAAAAATACACTGACCCTTTTGTTTTCAAACTATCAACGTCTCCCCCCAACAGTGGGTTATGTTTTGCATTGTGTAGGGTTCTTATAGTTTTCCATACTCAATTGTTGTTAGGATTTTGTAAGTTCTTGATTAAGTGATTTTGAAGGTTGTTTGTTGTCTGAGTTTTTATTTGATTGGTGATTTGGGTATTTAAGTTGTCTAGTTGTTGTTTTGTTTGGTATGTTGGTTGTGCTTGTCATCTGGGGGAATTTCTTTGCTTAATTAGTGTGGAGATCTCTGATGCAATGGAGGGATTGCATTTTTTAAGGTGACCTCGAGGTATATGAACTGACCAGGGCCCCAGCTACGGCCCCAGCCTGAGCAAACACTGGCCATTTTACTGGTCCCAGCTAAAAATCAGGGAAAACCAGGGTTTGCCTGCTAGGGATAAAATGGCAAATTAGACTTAAGGGGATAGTCCAATTTAAAAAAAAAAATTTAATTTTCAACCGATTCTCCTGAAACTTTCATTGCAAATTGTTTTTTTCCTGGTGAAAAATGTCAACTTCTAGTGTTTTTCGGAGTATATAATTTTTTTTTTTTTTTTTTTTTTTTTTTTTTTTTTTTTTTTTTTTGAAATTTGACCCTTTTTCAAATGAATGGCGGGGCCAAACTACTTTTTGGAATGACATGAAATTTGGACTCTATGTTCAAATTTTTAGAGGCTACAAAAGCTTCTAACAAACTTTTGTTCCCAGTTATAGAAAAAATGTTATAAGCCAAAAACTGACCAAGTATTGAAAAAAATTTAAAAAAAAAAAAAAATACAACTACAACATTTATTATTTTTGGTGGGTGCATAGAGGAGAAATTGGGCTACAAATTCCTCTCTATACTTTATTTGATGCAATTCATTGGTTTCGAGATATAGCCTTCAAAAAGGTACATTTTTGATCAAATTTCAAAAATTCCCAAAGTTTAAGAGGCTATGTCTCGCTTCAAATAAATAGCATTTAATAATGCACTAAATAAATGTTGTTGCCCTGTCCCTCCTCTAAACAATCAGTAATCCACAAATAAAAAAATTCGTAGGTATGGTTTTTTTTAAAATATTTTTTCCTTTTCATCCAGAAGGGTAGGATTTTTGCAAATTTTTTTTCAAGTGCTTATAACTTTTTTTTTCTAAATGTGATATAATGCAAGAAAGGGTGAGAGGAAGAGGATAAAGAAAGATTATTGCATTTGCTGTGGAGAAAAGATTTTTTGGTATCTGGAACATTAGATTTTTAACGATTCCAGGATAAAATATAAATTGAATGAGTTTCAGGAGTTTGAAGACGACAGTAATCTCTGAAGGCAGCATCCTTATGGCAGATAGTGCGAAAACAAGTAGAGTTAAACTAAGGTTTGTTAGGTTTGGTAGAAGGAACATAGGAAAATAGAGACAGTTAGAAGCCACAAGGGCCTATCGAGACTGTCCCAGTCCAAACAAATAATAACAATACTAATACATGCACGAAAGACAAGGTCTATCCCATCCCAGTTATCAGTTCATTCATGCATAGTCATGCATAGATAAAAGAAAAACTAAGCCCCATTACACATGCAATATTCAATGAACCATCACCCACTACAAAAACTGCCGTTAGGCTTAGTCATAGGTTGATCTGTTGATCCAAAAATTCTTATATACCCGCCAATTTGGCTTAGTCAGATTATTCTATATAATACCCAAACCATCCATATATCTATCTAGCCCCTTTTTAAATTTGACAAGAGAATCACAGTCAACAACCTCCCGTGGCAAGTCATTCCAAAAATTAACAACTCTATTACTGAAACAGTATTTTCTTAGATCGAGATGGCATGGCTTCTTTTTAATTTTCTTGTTATGTCCTCTAGTTACTCTTCCATGGTCCACTATGAAGTATTTTTCAATCTCTGTATTACTGTCAGATGCAAATATTTTGTAAACTTGTATCATATCCCCTCTGAGAAATCTCCTTTCAACTGAGAACATTCCTAACTCCTTCAACCTCTCTTCATAGCTCTTATTTTCAAAGCCAGAAATCATCCTTGTTGCTCGACGTTGTACTCTCTCCAGCATATCTATGTCTTTTCTTAAATGAGGAGCCCAAACTTGTGCACAATACTCTAATGCTGGCCTGACATAGCTATTATATAGTTTGCTTATAACCTCTTTGCTCTTGTAAACTACATTGCGGTTAATTATACCTAACATCTTATTAGCTTTATTCCTTGCTTCCAAACATTGATCACCCACCTTCAGATTACTGCTAATAATCACACCTAAATCCTTTTCTTGGTCCACAGTCTCAAGCCACTCCCCATTCATTTCATAATTAAATCCTTCATTTGAGTAACCTACATGAAGAACTTTACATTTTTTACTATTAAAGTTCATTTGCCACCTCTCTGCCCAACCAAGAAGTCTATCTAGATCACCTTGAAGCTTTTATGCATCCATCATTATTCCTTACTGAGGTAACCACTTTGGTATCATCTGCAAACTTAGAAACCTTGCATTTAAGACCTTTGTCTAAATCATTTATATATATAAGGAACAAAAGTGGTCCCAGCACAGAACCCTGTGGGACCCCACTCTTCACCGTTTCCCATAATGACTTATTACCATTAAGTAATACACACTGCCTTCTGTTCTTTAACCACTCTTTAATCCAATTGTGTACCATTCCATCTATACCATACTGCGACAACTTTTGCATCAGCCTAACATGGGGTACCTTATCAAAAGCCTTGCTAAAGTCTAAATATATGACATCAACTGGATCACCCCTGTCTATACATTCAGTAATATATTCCATAAATTCTAGTAGATTTGTCTGACATGATCTACCCTTTCTAAAGCCATGCTGGGAGTTATATAGTATCTTGTTATCATCTAAGTGCTTCTCTATATGACTTTTCAGTAACTTTTCCATTTATATTTTTTTCCAGCCTGACACTATACATTTCCTACCACTTACTTTCAGTCTTTCAATCAAATTCCTATAGCTTGCTATCAGTTCCTCTGACCTATAACCTATATCATTTATACCAACATGAACAATCACTCTTGCATTCACATTCGTATCTGCAATCTCTCTATCTATCCTGTCCACAATATCATTCACTCTTGCCCCTGGGTAACATACTCGCATTCGTTTCCTTTTATCCGTATTTCTAAAGGTCCTATCTAAATATCATATCTGAGAGTCTCCAATTAGTAACGCCTCAGTCTTCCTCTTGGGAAACCCAACGTCACAATTGGACACTTCAGATTCCTCCCCATCAGAAAGACAGCTAAACCTATTACTGCAGGTCACAGGTCTAGTGTCCCTCACGATCCTAATTTTATTACTCCTATTCTCTACAACACTCCATCTATCTGCAGTCCTATCTGCCTCTATAGCCCTCCCCCTCTTGAATTCCTGCCTAGGCGAGTCACTAGGTCTACTTACCCCCATACCCCTACCATTAGCCTGCCCCCTCTCTACTTCTTGCCTACATGAGCTCCTAGTCTCATCTGAATCACTACCAACCACCTTCTTCCTAACACTTCCCTCTCTTCTTAACTCTGATACCCATTTGCTAAGCCTACCTACTTCTAGCTGCAAAGACTCAGACCTTTCATTCTTTTTCATCTCATCCAAATCCTCACTTATCCTTTCAATCTCCTTTCTTATCAACACATGCTCAGCTTTCAGGATACAAACAGTACATTCACCAACATGTTCTCTTCTCACAGTCCCACAAATGTCACAATCCACATACATACTCAAATTATTATATGCTATTCAAGTTAAATTATTACAAAGGCCTAACTTAAAGCTATTGAAATTATACTATATTGTTACAAGGCCTAACTTAAAGCTATTGAAATTATACTATATTGTTACAAGGCCTAACTTTAAATCAAGAGCTCTAAGCAACAATCTAACCTCAAATATCCTAAATTAAACAACCTTAGTCCTAGTTTAGCCTAGGGTTTTGAAAATATATCCTAGGACTATCACAAGGCCTAATCTGAACAACTGGGTAGGCCTACTGCCAGTCAGACAATCCAATTAATATTACCAATACAATTACCATTATACACATTAAAGTTGTGGTGGTGTCTCTTCCGCTGGGTTTTATCCAGCGGAGTGTCTCCGCCCCATCTGTTTGCTTATTTTTGCTTATTTGCGGAAGATGATGATGCTTGCAGATTTTAACACATAAACATTTTTTTTTCTTTTAATTACTAACCTCAGTATGTTGGAATGACTGCGGCCTATGAATGAGTGAGAAAATGTGTTATGTATGACTAATTACTACACTTACCACCCTGTTGTCCATTGCCGCCTGCTTCTGCTTGTTGCATGCTTCACCGCCCAAAATCTAACTTATGGGGAAATCCTAGCCTCTCATATTTGAATATTAAGAAAAAAAAAAAAATAAGATACCAAGAGGAAGAGCAATCAAAGGTAGTGTTCTAATATACGTTTTATTTAGTTATTAGGTTTTTAGTATAAAAGAGGAAGTATTTTTTTTTGGGGTTGTAGGAAAATAATTCTTCTGCCTTCAGGAGCGCCCCACTTTTCTGTCCGGAGAAAAAAAAAAAATCCGCGACATATTTTTTGGCGCCCGAACAGGGACGCTTTTGAGGTGCGGAGTGAAAGTCTGCCAAGATGGAGAAGTATGAGAAGTTGTTGGAGGAGAATCAAAAGTTACAAAGGCTCTATGAAAGAGAGAGAGAGCAGTGAGAGAAGTTAGAGCAGGAGAATGCTGAATTGTTACGAAAGTTAGAACACATGAGTGAGAATCTGAAACAAATGGAAACGGAAAATAAGGAAAGGTTTGCTAGTATTGAATCTCAAGTGGCTCAAATGGCTTTGCGTGAGGAACGAATGAAGGTGCCTGGTTTCTCAAATGAACAGGAGGATGGAGCAGTAGGGGGGTCTAAGACTGTAAGAGATGCAGAAAAAAAAAATGTACATTCTACTCCCAAGGAAGAAAATGCTGATTACAGTAATGTAAAGGTGAAAGAAAGTAGAAAATCAAGTAAAAAGCAGATGAGTAGGAAACAAAGAAAAGCTATGAGGAAGGAAAGAAAGAAGAAACTATGTGTTAGTGCTGATGATTCCTTGTATAGTGAGGAGGAGCAGGGCAAAGAATGTAAGAAAGGCACTGTAATGACTAATTGATAACATCTTCCCATTTAACAAAGAAATAGAAATGAACATAAAAAAAATAATTTAAAAAAATAAATAACTGGTTTTGTGATGATCATTAGGACTACGGATGATTAAAAATATCAAAAACAAAAAACTATAAAAATAGTTAAAAAATAATAACTTTTTTACTCTCCCTTTTATCCCCCTCCACCAGATTTTAGCCCCCCCCCCTATTTTCCGAAGGACTATTTTCCATAGGAATTAGTTACAAATTCATTAGTACATATACAAAATAAGGAATGAAAATACAAGAGCATTACAAAAATAAAAAATACTTTACAAAGGTATCAAATATTTTCTTATACATTTTCTTAGAATCATTAATTTTTATTCTAATTCCTCTTTGGTTTGAGAACATATCTATATATAAATATTATATATATCCAAAAAAAAAAAAATATTTTTTTTTTTTTTTTTATTTTATTTTTTATTTTTTTTAGTTTACAATTGTTTTTTTAAATCATGAATTCTTTTTTTTTTTTGCCTGTACAGCTTTTTCCAGATCATGGAATAACCAGGATTGGTATTCAAGATTATTATTAGTATGAGCTGATCTTTTCTCAATTACTTGTCTAATGATGGCTTGGGAAATGGCAACATTTGCATCACTGTCACATGAATCATGATTATGAACTGCTGGAATTTGTGGAGACACAATAGTGATTACTACCATATATGAGTAGTGCTCCCGCAACTCCGCTACTCCCCCCATCTAAGCACTAATTTGACTCAGCAAGTGTTAAACAAGGAGTTGTGGTCGTTATTAAATTATTTATGATTTTTGTACAGCAATCTGTAGTGATTGTTGAGTCTGCAACCCCATTTAATGTAGTTGTTATAAAATTATATATTGTTTAATAAAAAAATAATTATTCTCTATAATGCAAGCAATCCTAATAATAAAAAGAAATAAACCATTTTCAAGCAATTTATTAAACTAGATTTTAACTTATTAAAATTAAAAATAAAATAAATTTGAGTTTATTTCTTGTTTTTTGTTTTTTCCATTAATAAAGAAACAAAATCTCAAAAAAAAAACTTTCATTATAAAATGAAAGTTTTTTTTTGAGATTTTGTTTTAGTTTAGCAATTTAAATTAATTAAATAAATTCAACCAATTTTATTACTGAGAGTTTAGAAACAGTTGTTAGAAAAGAAGCTTTATGTGGTTGTTGTAATTACAGGAAAGGATAGCCTAGAAGACCTAACATATTCTAAAGGTTGTGGCATTATATTAGGGAGATCTGAGACTGTCCTTCGGGATCACGTTAAAGGTCTACTAACAGGAGTTTCTATTATGCTTGTAGGTGATCCTATAGCTAAATTCTCTCGAGATAAAAGTCTTCTAAGAACCAGTTCTCCTTCTATTGAATAATCATCTGGTAGACAATCCAGATGTGGAACCGCGGATATTTGAGTAATTCCAAAGTTGTCTTCTAGAAATTTTCTTAATGTACCTGGTGATTGAGTTTCAGAGTATGACGCCTCTTCTTCAGGTATATTCAATGTGGTTAATTCATTAATAGTTCTATCTACTTCAGGTACGATTGAAGTGGAATTTATCCATCCTTCAACTAATGGATCTATGACAGTATTTTCATGTGGATCATGTACATACATGGACGTATGATTCCATTCTAAATCGTGATCTTCTGGACTGATATTAACATTTTCATTATTTTGTGATGGATTATCATTGGGGTATTCAGTATAGTCCCACAGAAAGTTTTCAAATCCACTGAATTCAAGCGATGAATCTTCTATATCAACAAAGTTGTAGGTTTCTCTATTAGACGATTGGGGTATTAGTTTTTCGGGACTATTTTGAACTTGGGATGAACATGATTGCGTTTTGGAAGTACTTTGCAATTGGGACGAATATAAGAGAGGTGGCGAAATTGTATAGGATATGCTATGCATAGGAACAGATGGAAAGACAGTAGAAGAGTTAGGAGCAAGCGGGGAGATAGATGGAATAGGACTATCTAACGTACTAGATACTGAGTCTTGGGAAGTAAAAATCTAATTTGCCTATTATTTTCCCTATCCCTTTGACTTACTACATTTTTACTCTTATTATCTATCTGTGCAATTGTACTTTGCAATATTTTCAAACGCCCTGTTATTGATTCAACCAGGTTCTGAGTGTCTGCAGAACTTACTGGTATGTCAGTGAATCCCAGAAAATCGTCCTACCTATCTGTTGTTTCCTTTGGATATTCATCCTGCAAAATCTCTTCATTAAGTCTATCACTCTCATACAATCCTATAGAAGAATCAGATTGTATGGAATGACAATCCTCAACATTCGCATCCAAATTCATATCTAATTCATCAGTTTTGAAAAGAATGTCAGCAAACTGTGGGTTTCCTTTTAAATAGTTGGGTATTTCGACCCATTTCCTTAAATGTGAAAAGTGTGCTTTCTCTTCCCTAGCATTTGTTATTTATTCTTTTAATATTATAGGTTAATTTATTTTCATTGACTTTTGTGATGACAAAAGGTTCTTCCCACCTAATTTTAAATTTATTCTCAACATGGTGTCCTTTATGTATTACCTTTTTAGACACTTTCTGACCTTTCTTGTATTGTTTAAAATTTATAGTACCTTCATTCCAATACTGCGGAAAACTGTGAGAAACTTCCGGATGTACCTTATTTAGTATGAACTCAGATGGTGAAGTTTTCAATGAACTATGATAAGTATGATTGTAAATACTCATTGATGATGGAAGTTCTTCATCCCAATCTGATTCATGGTCCAATACTAAACATTTCAATGATTGAATCAAACTACGATTAAACCTCTCACAAATTCCATTACTCGCTGGATGTAGCGGCGATGTTCTTTGATGTTGAATATTAAATTTGGATAAAACTTGTTGAAAATTGGTGGATACAAATTCTGTGCCATTGTACCTTTTTAGACACTTTCTGACCTTTCTTGTATTGTTTAAAATTTGTAGTACCTTCATTCCAATACTGCGGAAAACTGTGAGAAACTTCCGGATGTACCTTATTTAGTATGAACTCATTCTAACATTTTGTTAGGTATTTTTAATAAGAAGGGTAGCATTTTCTTCTTGAAAACTCTGGCTACAGTGTCACTTTGCTTGTTGGTGATTGGGACTACGCAAGCCCACTTAGTAAAGTGGTCGATAAGGACTGCTGCATATTTGTTCCCTGATCTTGTTACAGGAAATTGTAGTAGATCCATAGCCATTAGATAACACGGACTATTTGCTATTATTTTTAATGTAGGTGGTACTATATTTCTTGAGTGTGTTTTCAATTTTTGGCACGTAGGACATTTTACAATGTCAGATACTATTTGATTGACTCGCGGATGCCAAAAATGTCTATACAATAATTCTAACAACTTATTTCTTCCAACGTGAGCACATCCCCAATGTAAATTGATTACTACAGAGATTAGAAACTTGAAGGAGAGTACATACAATAATTTACCTGAGCTATGTTGATAATACAGTATATCATTTTGCATCATTAATCTGTGATGATGTGTTTTGAATATTTGGGTCTGTTAATTCCACTGAGTAGCTGGAATTTGTTTCTTAAGGTACCACATGATAGAACGAATAATGGAGTCATTTCTTTGGTCTTCCATAATATCCATTTCAGGGATATTATGTTGGGTTATATCAACCTGGTCATATACTGGATTAATAGAATCGATATTTATGACGATTTCGTCCATATTTGTTCTAATTACTGGGGTTTGTTTGCTCAAATAGTTATAATGAACCCCTCCTAGACATTTTAGACTGCATATTTCTGGAGCATCAGGAGAACCGTACGTCATAGGTCTTATATCTTTGTAGTATATTTGGACTCTTACTTTAAATAATTTACAAAAAGCCTCTATTACTTCTGGTTTTGGGATGTGTCCACTTAGTTTCGTTGCATTCAGTTGTTTGCAAATGTTTTTCTCTTTTAATTTATATTTTTCTATATTCTTTAAAAGTTCATCAACTACTAATACTCGTAACTCCAGATGATTTTTGGTAGTACCATACAGAAATAAGGAAAAACACATGAATAATGCATCACCACCTCTCGGAATAGTGATCATTTCAAATCCCGGAGGTATAAATTCAGTTTCGCGTGTGTTATCATTGGCTTGTTCTTGTAATGGTAAATCAGGTACTGGGGATCTCGACAATGCATCAGCTATGAGTCTGATTTCAAAGTCGAACTCATTCAATTCTTCCCAAGTTCTAGCAACTCTCCCATCAACCATACTCATTTTTTGTAAGTATATTAGCGGTTGATGGTCTGTATGGATGACAAATTAGACTCCTCTCAAGAAAGCTTTTAGTGATTTTACAGCCCATTGTAATGGGGTTAGTTCTTTGTCGATGGTACTGTAGTTCTTTTGAGCTCCATAAAAAGTTGTCAAAATATAGGCAATGGGTCTTTGGACTCCATTTTGCTTCTGAGAAAGGTGGCACCTGCTCCTATATCAGAAGCATCAACGTGAAGTTCCATTGGGGAAGCTTCAGGGCTATAGTCTGGGAAACCCAGAAGGATGGGATTCACTAATGCCTGCTTTAGTTGGTCAAAAGCATTTTGACATTTTTCATCCCAAGAGACAGTCTTCCCTCCTGTTTGAGAGGATAATGGTTTTGCTATTTGAGAGCAATTCGGTATGTGTCTTCTATAAAAATTGACCATACCTAGGAATTGTCTGAGTTGATTCACTGTTGTTGGTATGGGGAATTCTAATACTCCCTTTAGATTCTTTTCTAAAGGCATTATTCCATTATCAGAGACTCGATGGCCAAGAAATTCTACTTCCTCTCTGCATAGCTTTGTTTTTCTTGGTTTTAACTTATAACCGTTTGATCCTAAGGCGGTTAAAACCTCATCTAAAGTGTTGAGATGGTCCTCAAACGTCTTCCCAAGAATGATGATGTCATCAAGGTATACCATAACCTTATTCCAGGGAAGTCCTGCAAGAGCATCATGCCGCTGTTGGGGGGAGACGTTGAGAGTTTGAAAACAAAAGGGTCAATGTATTTAGCGTAATTGGCGCTCAGCAAGAAACTGGCTATACTACTACACAAGCATTCCCAATCATACAATAAAAACTTGTTTTAACACCACTTTGAACGATGTGAGATTCCACTTTCTTGTCGTTTCAAGGCTTTAGTATTTCAATTGAACTGATATCAGGGTATAAAAAGGACCAGCCCGACAGTTGATTTTATGTTTGAAGGTAAAGGGTGAATCAGTATTCATCAATAGACTTGCACACTGGTGACCATTGTAATTCCAGCTTCTTATCAACTAACATTTTTCTTCAAACACGGTAAGTAATGAATTATATTTTTCTTATTTATTTATTTTCCAACTATCATTTAAATTACAATTAAATATTGAAATAAATTTTTCTTAAGTTATATGAGTCTTACTATCTCAATTGCTTTCAGACAAACAATTTTTACTGAAAATTGCGTTCCCCATAATTCCCAAGATGAGAAGATCAAGACTATGGAAGGAGAAAGGAGGAAGTGGTTAGTGAAAGACACTGCTAATTATGTATTATTTATATTAATTCTTAACTCAGTTGGAGGCAATAAGGGGATTTTAATTCCACCTTAAAGACCACTCTCTGTCTGGTGAGTTTTCAGTTTCTGGACTTCAATCATCAGTAAACAAAAGTCCACAATATAAACCCTATAATTAAATATAAAGAAAAAGAATATTAACAAAAAAAAAACACTACACTTAAATATTTCATTAATTTTCCACTTTTCCTATTTCTGATTATGAACACACTAATACCTTATGAATTTGTGTGTCTAGTCGCAATAAGGGTTTATGGATTTTTTTAAAATTATCCTTAAAGTTGTCTTGTCAACTTTAAGGATAATTTTTCAAATCTAAAACATTAAAAGTGTATTAATGATAATTATACAATTAGAAACATTATTGTTCTATCATGTGTATATGTTACTATATAATCTGTACACTACCTTCACTGTAAACAATGTAGTACTAAAAACACCTTCAGGTAAGTAACAAGGTTCGTTTTCCTGACCAACACTGCGTTCACTACTATTTTTCAGACTTCAAGATATATTTGGTAAAGATAAGGTACTATTATAAACAGTATGTTATAATGATTAAATAAATATTAGGTTTTAACTTTCAATATCACTTCTGCAATAAGAAAAACAATTTAGTAATCTATGTTATATACCGAAGATTGACAACATAAAAAAAAAAAAAAATTATGTATGGATACACCAGCAAGAATGGGGGGCTAAGACTCTATCGGGTCTTCTCTCAATCCTGCTGCAATCATTCCTCTCCCTATCACCGCGTTGGAACGTTGCAGGTCCATTTTTTACTCCAAATGGCATTTTTAAATATTCATACTGACCAAATGGTGTTGAGAAAGCAGTTTTTTCTATGCTATCCGGGTCCATATTGATCTGATAGTACCCCTTGATTAGGTCTATTGTGGTGAAAAACTTGTTGCCATGCATGTTGTAGATCATGTCAATCAAGTTGGGTAAAGGAAATGAATCCCATTTAGTAGCATTGTAGAAATTTGTAAATAGGGCACCCAACCCTATACTTACAATCAGAACTCCCCTTCATTTCCTTTTTGTTTATGGGAGCTAAATATCAATTATTATTTAGTTATGACTTGGATGTATGTTTGACAGATGTTAAATCAGCTTTTCTTTCCTTTACAGGTAGTAAATAATATATAAAACCCGAAAGTTTAAAATAGGGAAGACTAGAAAATATTCAGTACAGGAAGATAGCCAGTATTCATTTAATTTGTCAATTTCATCTCCCTTGCAAGGGTAAGTTTACCATTACATATCCTTACATTAATAGGAGGGTTAGACATGTGAATATAACTATTGGGATGGGTTAATGTTTAGATTCATTTAACTTAATAACCATACCCTTTTAGGTACGAATTTCGGAGTCAGTTACAAATTGGGAACTCCTATTGGATTGGATTTGACTGGTGTTAAGGCCGGATGAGTAGTGTGAGATTCCATAGCCCAAAATTATTTTAACTCAATCACAATTGAGCAGGCAAGAGAACCAAACGAGCTCCTCTGGCAAATCCCTAGTTAAGTACATATACCACTTATTCATAAATAACTTGTATATATTTCACGTAATTAAGCACCTACACAAATATTCATATTTGTGTATGTGATATCATTCTCATTAATCCATATTTCATATATTGTAGAAGTTTATTGGATAAACCATACACAAATATTTATATTTGTGTATGAGACAAACTCTGTATAACTAAGCACTACACAGATATTCATATCTGTGAATGCCATTAGCTTTTGTTATAAATAGGATTCATTAGTCGCACCATACATAAATAATCATATTGTGTATGAAGTTGCAATTATTGAATAAATCATATACAAATATTTATATTTGTGTATGAGATAACTTCTATATCTGTGTATGCCATTAGCTTTTGTTATAAATAGGATTCATTAGTTGCACCATACATAAATAATCATATTGTGTATGAAGTTGCAATTATTGAATAAATCATATACAAATATTTATATTTGTGCATGAGATAACCGCTACATCTTTGTATGCCATTAGCTTTTGTTATAAATAGGATTCATTAGTTGCACCATACATAAATAATCATATTGTGTATGAAGTTGCAATTATTGAATAAATCATATACAAATATATATATTTGTGTATGAGATAACTTCTATATCTTTGCATACCATTAGATTTTGTTAATAGGGATTCATTAGTTGCACCATGCATAAATAATCATATTTGTGTATGAAGTTGCAATTATTGAATCAATCATATACAAATATTTATATTTGTATATGAGATAAGCCTTTGTAAAATAAAGCACTACACAGATATTTATATCTGTGTATGCAATTAAAAATAGTTCATTGCAAATTCTTGGAGCATACAAAAATATTTATATTTTTGTATCTAACTAATAGTTGGCTGCGATCATAACCATTCTGGTTCACACATTCTTTTTCATTACTACCTGGTTTTTGAGTATATTTGTATTCCAGTAAATTTATGTATTAAAGGGGTGTGTTTTCATTTAGTAGGTAGTACCCTGCGTTTTCCTGTAGTTTGTTTTTTTTCTCTTTTTAATTGTTCTAATTTTTGTAAAGTCATCTGTAGAGTCACAAGAGTCATAAGTCATAGGTATTGGAGGTTTCATAGGCAATTCTTCTTTGATTCACCCAGGCCACATAAAGGATAGGGAAGCTTGTAACACGAGGATCCTAAAACCAGACCTGAGTGCCTAGCTTTTCTTGCTGTGTAACTAAAGTAAGAGTGGGGGGAAGTGCTGTTGACTACCGAGTCCTTGGTCTTCATATTGAGAGGGTTGAAGGGTTGTAAAAGAGGTATCTCCCCCTTACTTCTGTAGTCGATACAGAGCCTGAGAGAACCGTCAGATTTTTGAACAGGTACCACAGGCGCTGAGAAGGGTGACTTACTTGGTCTTATGATGTTCCCTTCTAAAAGGTCTCTACATTCTTTCTCTATTTCTTGAGCCAAGGGTCCTTGAATTCTATGTACTGGAACTTTGACGGGTCTATCCGATTCCAATTTGATATTGTGGGTGATGTTGGTGGCAACTCCCACATCATTATCCCCTGTACTTAACACAGATATGTGCTTTTGTAACACTCTAATTAGTTGATTTTTTTGATCCATCGTTAAGTTCTTCTATTTGGAATTCGGATATTATCATATTTGCGTCCCAGCTTCGTTCAGGGTATATATCTACTTCAGTTAATTCCTGAATCATAGGAACAATTTCCAACTTTTCTGCTGGTTTAATATTTCCCACAAGGGTGTTTCTTTTTATTCGTTTTTCTTGGTCCGTATAATTTATTATAGCTATTTTAACATTGTCCACCCTGAGATTGAGAATTCCTGGTATTATGGAAACACCCGGGATATCCATGCCTTGGAATTCTACCAATGGACAACGTTGCCTAGCTTCCTGCTGAATTTTATCAACCACAATAGATACCATTCTGCATTGTAACGGCTTTAGGACCGTAATTTCTGGTACAACACAATTATAGAAAGGTATATTGTAGCTAATATCTTTCCCTACTGTTTTAATTTTTTATGAATTCTGTGCACTAATTCACGGCGAGTCAGATCCAGTAAAAGATTATTATCCCTTAACGAAACTGCGCCTAGTACAACATTATTAGTCATACAGTCAATGGGAACAACAAATAACATTATTGGTTGAGGAGTAACAAATCCATTTTAAAAAACTATTTTCCTCTCGATATTATGTACAACGGGTATTTTGGATGTACCCCCAAATCCTTTCAAAGCTGTGACATTAACGTCAGAGGCTAGTCTGAGTTCTATGTTTCTCAAGGTGTGCAGAACCCCTGCATTGACGAGACTTACCCCTGCTCCAGTACTGATCATACAGTCAAAATACTGAGAACATTCAGGATGGTCCAATGCGACTGAAACTATCAAGGGGTCCACATCAGCCTGACATAGATTGAACAGAATATCGCAGTCTTTAGACTGATTCCGATTTTCCGATTCCAATGGATCGTTCCCATTTTTATTGATATCCGTCCTTTTTCGAACCCGATTATTATGAGCCATTAGTTTCGAAGTTCGATTTTTATGACTCTCCACAATGTGGCTCATCATTACGGAGTGGTATAGTTTCCCAAATCTTCTGTACATTTTCCCTCTTCATGTGACTCTCCACACATGTTACAATTGGTAACATATTTTGTCATTGGTCGAGCTCCAGCCATAGCCCAAGGATCTGAGGGTGGCCTAGTAGTCTCGAAAGTCCTAGTTTGATATTGCTCCCTCTGGGGTAAGGGTCTTTGTTCTTGGAATTTGGAGGGTAGTTCTTGAGCCCTGGTAGATGCAATTCATTGGTTGTTTTGGGAAGTACAATGCATTCCTGAGTGCTCACCCTTACAAAAAGGACATTTAGGAGCCTTGTTCTTGGTGGGTGAATCTTTGGTGGGATGATATTCATTGTTCCTCCAACAATCACTTCTTGTATGTTCTTTAGTTTTGCAGAAACTACAATTATCAAGATATTTGTAGCAATCTGCCATCAAATGACCTCTCTTCCCACAAAAAACACAATGCGACACACCACTGTCGTCCTGCGATCGTTCAGGTATAGGGATATTCTTGATCCTTCTTGGTGGTGTCCGTGGGGTATTTGACCTCTGTTGGTTCAATTTCTGGGGTGGTGTTTGAATTTGATTTTTACTGTTTCTTTTCGGAGCTGGCCTTTGAAGCATTTCACTCCAAGTTGGTTTTACTGGAGTTACTGCATCAATGTAGATTACATCTTGTTCCTCATCATCGACGGTTTGTACATTTAGGTGTTGGGTCCTGGTTTCTGATTGAAAATTTCTTGGTGAGTCATAATTCCAATGTGATGTATGGAACTCACGCTCATAACTGTCTGCTAACATAACAAGTCTTTCCCAAGGAACTCGCTGTTGGGTACCCATCTCATTTTGTATGAGGTACTCTCTCAATTTGGTTTGAACGGGATACGCAACATTAAATAGGAAAGCGGTTCTAAGCCACTCATGGTTTCGCATGTTAGTGTCTGGATAAGCTCTTGATGCTAGTTGTTCCAATCTTAATGCAAACATGTTGATATCTTCTCCTGGTTTGCGTTGAGCAGCATGATAATCCCTGAGCTTGTTCTCGTTCCTCCGTTTTTCCTCATGCTCAAACCACTTGAGAAGAGATTCCTTCACAGCTGTATACTTAGTTGTAGTTTCAGTTATTACCACAAATAGCTTAAGGAATTTGCCACCAAGATATCTTTCAAGTAGCCTCACCCACTGATTTGGTGCTTGAGGATACTTTTGTGAACAGTATTCCTCAAAATATTCAAAAAGTTGTTTTAGATCGTGGTCATTTTCATAATGATACACTTTTGGTTCTACTACTCTCGGTGTTTGTACCTTATTTATTAATATAGTTAACAACGACACGGATTGTGTTAACAAGGCCATCTGTTGTTGTAGGATGTCAAACTGTGTTGTTGTTAATGGTGTTTGGTTCGCAGTAGTAACTGGTGGGGGTGTGGTTGTGGTTTGCATTCTTGGCAACACGTTTACATTAGTAGTCATTGGTTGAGTTATATAAGTCATTGTTGATGTGACTGGTAAGAAAGGAGATACAGAAACAGGATTTCCAATGTTGAATACTGGCGAAGTAGTAATCTCGATTCCTGATAATTTGAAAGGTAATGGAAAGATTTCTCCCTTTCCTTCCCTTTTATATGTTACTGATTCTGGTGTAGTTATTGGGGTATTGGTAATTTCCATCACTGGTATCAAATTTGTTATTTGGCACTCAGGTTCAATCATCTCAAATCCTGTAGATGGTTTAGGACTGGCGGCTTCTAATTTCTTACTCAACTCGCTCATCTGTGCGTTTAAATTTCCCATAATACCTCTCACCGCCTCTGCCGATATTACATCATCCTGAGTACCACCCACTACTTCTCGCTGTACTCCTCCATCTCTCACGGTATTATCATTAACCTCTATACTTTGCAAGTATGCCTCTAATGGCGACAGTTGGTCTTCTCCCATATTATGCTCAGACATTTTAATTGTGTGGTTATTTATATAACAGTTTTCTTGAAAATACCAGAGACAAATAGATTTTTCCTATTTTCCTCTTCTTCACACACCTCTCCAGTTACAGCTGGTTCTTGATCTGCAACGAAAAAAAAGGTTGGGGCTGCAAAGGCTCCATGCATATACTATTGATATTCCAAGAGTCAACTGCAATCCCTTTATTAGGATTAGCCTACCGTGAGATTAGCTAGGTTAGTTATTAAAATTATTCTAGAAGTTTCTACAAAGGATAGTAGTAGTAGAAGAAAGCAGAGCAAAGAAGCCTAGGCAAAACAATATGGTTGTAACACAAGGTGATTAGCAAGTCGAATGGCAAAAGTAAGGGGGTGATAAGAGATAGTGACTCAATTTCAGGTTGTCGGTTCGTCGTAAGTGATGATATGACTATATTTGGGTCTCACAGTTTTCCGTGGTTGATAATATGGCGAAGCCCACGTTTCCAGTGGTGGTAACCTTTTTAGCGGTTGGATTAGGAAGGCCCCACGTTGGGCGCCAAATAAATTATTCTATGTTAGGGAGAGCTAGAACTTGTGAATGAACTAACCTGCCTACACAGGACTTTTGGAAAATGACCCAAGATTTGATGGAACACCTATATATTACATTCAAATCCGTCAGCCATGAAAAAGGGGCCAACCTATCACAAGCTTTGCGCGTTTATATGGGACACTATTTGCACTAGTCAATTAACTTTAACGAACCTAGTTTTATTATCAATCAAACAATTTAACTAAAGTATAAGGGATGAGGGATAGTAAAAGAAATGTTTACTGATATTACATTTACTTAATGATGAATTGCTAATCAAACAAAAAAAATTTATTAAAATGAATAAGTTTAACTTTTATTAAATGAAATTATATTTAAAACAGACCAAAATTTTATAGTTTATCTCTTTTTGTCATTAATTTTGCACTCTTGTTTATTAAGGAATGTCCGGTATTTAACCTCTATTAATGGGATAGTGTTGGGAATTGGCAACAACTTGCTGTGTCAGTTAATACTTAAACTAGGAGAAATATTTTCCTCTTAAGTGGAGTTGTTAGTGATGAAATACAGGAGTTGGAGGAAGATTATATAATATTTTTGGCTTATCTAATTTGGTAGTTGTAGATGGCTTCTCTCTTCCTTTCCTTGTATAATTTTTTTTTGAATTGGATATAGTATCTTGTTTTCTTCTTCAATGCTACAAGATACTGAATGGATGCTTCACTATTGGGGATCCGGTAATGATACAAGGCTGGAATGGTCGACAACCAGCATTAGACGTCCACAGGTTGTAATGGTCTCACAAGATGTCCAGGACTGGATTCTGTATAATTTAGTCCCGATACTAGAAGCCTATGGAGATTGGTTTTATTAAATCTTTATCCCATTAATATTAGGTATGTGTTACAATTACCATTATACACATTAGAGTCAATAATTAACATCGTTACATAATATAATAAGTATATACAACTTTACCTTATTGAAGGCTTTTTACTTGTATGAACAATTTAATTCCCTATTGGTGGAGGCCTAATATTTGAATGTAAAACATATAAATTCAAAAATAATAAAAATCAATATTCTGAAAAATGAAAATAATTAATAACATCTTTCCATTTAACATAAAGACATAGAAATGAACATTAAACAAATAATTTAAAAATAAATAACTGATTTTGTAATGATCATCAGTACTACTGATGATTAAAAAAAAAGAAAAACTAGAAAAATAGTTCAAAACAAATAACTTTTTGACTCTCCCTTTTAACGCCATCAACATCGATACTCTTTCGATATATTGGTAACAATCTTGATACATATCGATTATAATCATCTCGATACATATCGATTATTAATAATTATTTACATATAATAAAAAATTAAATATTATCAATACAACCTTTATTATATATATATATATATATATATATATATATATATATATATATATATATATATATATATATATATATATATATATATATATATATACTATTTTTCTTTCAACAAATAAATTCAAATAAGTTTATAAAAGCATTTAATTAAATAAAAGAGTATATTCCAAAATTATTTTCATATTTGTTTTACTATTTTTATTAAGAATTATTCTGATTTTTTTTTTTTTTTTTTTTTTTTTTTTTTTTTTTTTAAAAAAACCCAAGTGGGCAAAATAGTGTTTTTCAAGTGGGTTTTTTTGAAAACACCCAGGTGGGTTTTTTCGGGTTGTGCCCACTCATGCCAACCCCACTAAAAATGGATGCTTGTACTAGAGAGAATAAATTATTTTGCAATAAATGTCCAATTAACCACCACAAATAACAAAATAACATACTTTAGTGTTCAAGAAACGCAAACACAACATACATTAGAATTTCTAAAATATCTAGTTGAGGAAGTTCTCAAAGAGCACATTGTAGCAGTTGTAATCGATAATTCATCAAGCATGATAAGTGCAATAGATAAACTTCATGAAGACTACTCTGAAATAGATAATAAGTACCGTATTTAGATTGCGAATCCAAAATTTGTATCACTTACCCAGAAAATTGTGAAGGTGGTTTGAAATGGAATTAAATGAAAATGTGGAATCTGCTTTCACTGCTGTAAAAATAGAACACTTGCGATGTGCTGTACATATTTTACAGCTCAATATCAGATAGTTTGAAAAAACATCATGTCCATATTCTTATAGCTAATGTATATACATCAAATTGCTGTGACTGCACAAACACCAAAAATTGAAACTATATTAAAACATAAAGGAGGAAAAGTTGCTATCTAACACTAAGTAACTAGGTGGGGCAATACTTACATAATCATTGAGCGCCTTTTAGAACTAAAGAATACATTGACACGACTCATCCAGACATAACAATGACTGGTTTTAAGTGGTGTGAAGTAGAAAGGCTTGAAGCAATCCTTCGTTATCTATTCTTAGTGACTAAAAGATTACAAGCAGCTGAGTTAACCCCTGGCTTCTTTTATAAAGTGGGAAAAACTTATGCCAATTTTTCTCAAATAGGTGAAACAATTGCAGATGCAATTAAAGAACCAATGGAAAAATGAGAGAATGTTCTTTATAATGAAGTTTTACATGCTGTTATCTATATTGATCATATGTACCGAATTATGCTGAATGACATACAGCTCAGTACAGGAAAGATAGCAATGATTAATATAGCAATTCGAATAGAGTAATATACTTCAAAATAATTAGTAACTCAAAAAGAAGGAAGTGAAAAATGTCAAGCACTTAATGTAGTTAATGTAAACCAACCTTCATCTTCTTCATCCTTTTTAAATTTTGAGGATGAAGCAGCTTATGAAAAGTTCTTTGATCTGAAAGCCAAACACCATTGGACTGAATGAAAAATAGATAATAAACAAGGATCTCCTATTGTTAAATTTAAGCTTGATATATCTCATGCTTTGTCTTTTATGGAGAAAATTGATAGATCAAAGCTAAATACCTTAAAAGCGATTCAACATTACCCAAAAATAATTCAAAATGTTCCTTATACAATAACTTTAATGCCAACAACACAAGTGAGTGTGGAATGCCTATTTTTGGCACTTTGAATAATTCAGTCAAACTTACAAACCTCAATGAAAGAGGATCTAATTGAAGACATAGTTTCTTTAAAAAAAATCAATATTGAAAATAATTTATTATTGTTTATTTCTTTTGATGAGTACATTTTGTTTTATAAACTTGGTTATATTGATTTTTTTTTTAAAATGTGACTTTGTACTGTGTGAGCAAATTTGTGCCCAGCTCAAAACTGCTGTAAAAGAATGAGGTTTTGAGTCCCATCTCCCATTAGGAAAATCTTTAAACCAAAGGCAGAGCCGGAGCCAGAGACACACAAATCAATGGCTCCAGAGCCAAAACAAATTTCATCAGCCCCCAGCCCAGTATATATACCTTCCATAGTGCGGCACTATGTGAGGTATATAATCCAAAATATAATTGGTTCCAACTTCCGTACAGGAAGTTTGAAACCACACTATCAAGGAATATAAGCTATTAGGAAAAATATGAGAGAGAGAGAGAGAGAGAGAGAGAGAGAGAGAGAGAGAGAGAGAGAGAGAGAGAGAGAGAGAGAGAGAGAGAGAGAGAGAGAGAGAGAGAGAGAGAGAGAGAGAGAGAGAGAGAGAGAGAGAGAGAGAGAGAGAGAGAGAGAGAGAGAGAGAGAGAGAGAGAGAGAGAGAGAGAGAGAGAGAGAGAGAGAGAGAGAGAGAGAGAGAGAGAGAGAGAGAGAGAGAGAGAGAGAGAGAGAGAGAGAGAGAGAGAGAGAGAGAGAGAGAGAGAGAGAGAGAGAGAGAGAGAGAGAGAGAGAGAGAGAGAGAGAGAGAGAGAGAGAGAGAGAGAGAGAGAGAGAGAGAGAGAGAGAGAGAGAGAGAGAGAGAGAGAGAGAGAGAGAGAGAGAGAGAGAGAGAGAGAGAGAGAGAGAGAGAGAGAGAGAGAGAGAGAGAGAGAGAGAGAGAGAGAGAGAGAGAGAGAGAGAGAGAGAGAGAGAGAGAGAGAGAGAGAGAGAGAGAGAGAGAGAGAGAGAGAGAGAGAGAGAGAGAGAGAGAGAGAGAGAGAGAGAGAGAGAGAGAGAGAGAGAGAGAGAGAGAGAGAGAGCGCTTACTGCTTTATGGTGGCAATTAAGTCGTTAAAAGCTTTTTTTTTAAGGGAGTTAGGTTCATAATTTATACCAACCACAAGCTACTGGTATACTTACAAAATCTGAGTATGGTAGATAGGAGATTAGCCCAAACATGGGAAGAATTAAATGAATTTGAGTTTGAGATAAGGCATATTGTAGGTAAAAATAATATAGTAGCTGATGCCTTGTCTAGGTCTATTGTACCAGACATTGAAAATATCAAATCCAAAAATCTGCAGGCCATAATTTATACGACAGGGTGTACAGAAAACTAGTTTTCTTTTTTTTAAATCATCATTTATATCCTAGTTTTCTTATTGTTAAATTATTACTATATTTCCCATTTCTCTTTACAAATCAGTCAATTGTTTTATTTCCCAGTATACTATAAATTATTAAAAGTTGAAATGACTTTCTTAATGGCATGGGTGAAATTTAAAACCTTAATTTAATATAAAAATTAAAATATATCTTCATTTATTAAATTCTTTATTTCATTAATAAAAATATTAAGAAAGAAAAAGAGCCATAATATTTAATCTTGCCCCATCCTCCTGGAAATGTCTCCAGAGAAAATTTCACTAAAAAATGGTATCAGTGATGATGCTATGTTTTGGCGGCAGACTTAGGTACCAAAACTATACTGGTGCTCCAATTTAATTTCTATTAAGACCTTTTAATGCAGAAGAGCTTATTACTTTCGAAGAGTTATTATCTTTCAGCATCCTAGATCTCCAGTCACTAAGTAATAAATCAAGATCCATTCATAGGGGCAAATATTATCCAGTCTGAAGTATCTTGAGAAAATTGAAGTCCATCCATTTTTCATCACAAGATCTATGCTATAGGAAGACTACCAAATATTTTATCAGGTGAGATTGAATATTAATTGGTAATCTTGGTCTTTCTAAATTTGCTTAGTACCCATTATAAAGAATAAACTCTGTAAGTTATCCAAATCTTCATTTTAAAGTTATTTATAGCTAATGTCTGATGTTTATATCCAGTTGGTTATTAATTTCATATATGCACTTAGGAGAGTTAATAATTAGAGTTCTTTAATTATTTGGTTTTAAAAATCCCTAAATCACCTGGAAAAAATAATAAAATTGGATTAGTCTCTTGATAACAGTTTTAATGTGCTTAAGTTTTAATGCACTATTTTACCACTTGTTTTTTTTGAAACCCTTTCTTACCATTTTATATTTGCAGAATTGTTTGATGGGACTGATCTATATATTATTAGGTGGCTTTAGAAAAATATTTTGAAACCATAAAATTGTATGGTTAAAAACCTCTCTATATATGAAGTATTAGGTAAACAGCTAATCCTTAGGTTTTTATCAAGAATTTATAATATTCAGCATAAGTGTACTTTTGTTTTGTTTTTTGTAAAGTTTGTTAATTTCTAGTGAAGATTATTTAATTTCTGGTTTAATTCAGATATTTTAATTGGATTGTCTGACTGGCAGTAGGCCTACCCAGTTGTTCAGATTAGGCTTTCTGATAGCCCTAGGATATATTTTCAAAACCCTAGGCTAAACTAGGACTAAGGTTGTATAGTGGTTGTTAAATTTAGTATACTTGAGGTTAGATTGTTGCTTAGAGCTCTTGATTAAAGTTAGGCCTTGTAACAATATAGTATAATTTCAATAGCTTTAAGTTAGGCCTTTGTAATAATTTAACTTGAATAGCATATTATAATAATTTGAGTATGTATGTGGATTGTGGCATTTGTGGGACTGTGAGAAGAGAACGTGTTGGTGAATGTACTGTTTGTATCCTGAAAGCTGAGCATGTGTTGATAAGAAAGGAGATTGAAAGGATAAGTGAGGATTTGAATGAGGGGTCATTCCAAGTCACTTCAACCGACAAAAAACCCTAACCCCTTTCGATTTGTATAAAAAGTGGCACACTAACAGATCTTGTTGAGAAAATATGAATGGCGTTTATTGCAGGTCTCTAGCTCATACGGTTCAGAAGATATGACCTTTGAAACTTTGGTCAAAAATGTCAATTTTCAGAGAGTAGTCCGAGGTCAAAATACAATATCTCGGCTTCTATGGCACTTAGAAGCATCGTGTAAAGACCATTTAAAAGATCTTGAATAGCGGTACAACATTTATTTAGATGATTTTGACCTCGGAGGTCAAATAAAAAATTTGACCTATTGGTGACCTTGACCTTGAAAAAAAAACCTCATCTTCGATTTTTTTCAAACTTTGCTGAATTATTGTTATATATGTATATTTTAATTTTTTTAATGAATTATTTTTGGTTTTGGCTTGGTTTAGAAAATATAAGCAATTTAATAAGTACAAATATCACATTTTTCACTTTTTTTTTTTTTTTTTTTTTTTTTTCAATTTTTTATATAGTTCCAACATTTCCATTTCTCTTTCTCTCTATATATATATATATATATATATATATATATATATATATATATATATATATATATATATATATATATATATATATATATATATATATTATATATATATATATATTGTAAGGGGCTGGCTGCTGCCGAGTATATTTTTCTCGTTTCAGATTGCATGGAGTATTCTCTGAGGAATATAGTCTTACCTGCTTGTTGCTTTGCTATTATGCTGTTTGATTTTGACTGTGCTTGGGATCCACAATATTAATGTGCATGTGCCATGTCCTAAGACTGGAGAGCGTGAAGGGAGATTGATATTAACATGTTTATTTGTTTAGATACGTTAATGTTATTCTTCTATGTTAAATTTATTTTTATTATTATTATTATTTATTGAGTGCACTTGTGCTAATGAAAAGTCTTATGAGCTATTGTTCCCATTTCGGGCAATAATTAAAAACAGGTTATTCTTATTCAAACAGGTTGTTATTCTCAAGAAGGCATATTACCCTTTCAAAAGTAGGTTATATTCTTTGTGTTTTTATTATTATTATTATTATTAATTCATTATATATTTTTAGATCATTTAAACTGAGGTGAGGCACTGGGGTAATTATTTATAATTCTCACAGGTGCCGGTCTAGGGCCTTATTGCCTAGTGCTAATCTGGAGTTATAATCTCTATACCTATCAGGTAGAAAATATAGATAAGAGACCTTAATGGTTTTTGAGATTATCATATATTTTTTTTTTTTTTTTTATAAAATTTTAATATTTAATATTCACTTTGGGAAAAGAAAATATGTCAGTAGTGTGATAAATTTCACAGTAAAACGTTTTCCACTTTCAAATCTTTGGTTGTTTTAAACCATTACTCTTTTTTTTTTTCTTTATTTTGTGTATATAAAGAGGCTATCCTGTGTACTGTGAACTATAGATAATTTTATGTGAACATTGTAAGTGTAAGATCATATATATATATATATATATATATATATATATATATATATATATATATATATATATATATATATATATATATATATATATATATATATATATATATATATATATATATATATATTGATCTTACACTTACAATATTCACATAAAATTATCTATAGTTCACAGTACACAAGATAGCCTCTTTATATACACAAAATAAAGAGAAAAAAGAGTAATGGTTTAAAACAACCAAAGATTTGAAAGTGGAAAATGTTTTACTGTGAAATTTATCACACTACTGACAAATTTTCTTTTCCCAAAGTGAATATTAAATATTAAAATTTTATTAAAAAAAAAAATATATGATAATCTCAAAAACCATTAAGGTCTCTTATCTATATTTTCTACCTGATAGGTATAGAGATTATAACTCCAGATTAGCACTAGGCAATAAGGCCCTAGACCGGCACCTGTGAGAATTATAAATAATTACCCCAGTGCCTCACCTCAGTTAAATGATCTAAAAATATATAATGAATTAATAATAATAATAATAAAAACACAAAGAATATAACCTACTCTTGAAAGGGTAATATGCCTTCTTGAGAATAACAACCTGTTTGAATAAGAATAACCTGTTTTTAATTATTGCCCGAAATGGGAACAATAGCTCATAAGACTTTTCATTAGCACAAGTGCACTCAAATAAATAATAATAAAAATAAATTTAACATAGAAGAATAACATTAACGTTTCTAAACAAATAAACATGTTAACATCAATCACCCTTCACGCTCTCCAGTCTAGGACATGGCACATGCTTATTAATATTGTGGATCCCAAGCACAGTCAAAATCAAACAGCATAACAGCAAAGCAACAAGCAGGTAAGACTATATTCCTCAGAGAATACGAGAAAAATATACTCGGCAGCAGCCAGCCCCTTACAATATAATATATATATATATATATATATA
>SEYY01019310.1:10000-31954 GCA_009176605.1 Armadillidium nasatum | reverse complement strand
ATTTATATTTATATTTATTAAGTTGTTAAATGAATTAAATCATATTTCATATATATAAACATCCTAGCCTGGTATTTTTAATTGGAGGCTGCAGCCCTGGAGCCCATAATGCACTATATATATATATATATATATATATATATATATATATATATATATATATATATATATATATATATATATATATATATATATATATATATATATATATATATATATATATATATATATATATATATATATATATATATATATATATATATATATATATAAATACATCTCACCCTTTCTCTGTCCAACTCTCTGACCCCAGACTTAACCTCTATGCTCAATCTTACATGCACTTTACTAGTAAAGTCTGCAATACACTTCTTTCATCTATTTTCCCAATTTCCTGAGTTACTCACCTTCAAAAACCGTGTTTCGAGACATGTCGGCATTTAATCTTATATCGATTTACTCTTTTCTCTGGTGGAAATTTGGTTGGCCTCTGGCAATTGCCCATCATGCTTAATTTGCCTTTACTTCAGTGTTAAATTTTATATTACACTAAGTAGTATATATTATATATATATATATATATATATATATATATATATATATATATATATAATATATATATATATATATATATATATATATATATATATATATATATATATGGCATATGGTTATTATCATTTTGGTTATTATCAATGGTTATTATTTTGATTATATTAATAGAATGTAATCGTATTTTTTATTTAACTTTTTTGAATTGCTTTAGTCATTTTGAATTTTAGAACTTTCTAAGAAATTTTTACAATCTCATCAAAGATTGTAATATTCTTCACTTAAATTATATTGCACCACATCTGTTTTTTCGACATTTACTAGATATTCAAGGTACCGAAATGTCTAATTTAAATGTATAACCATACCCTCTATCAAGATATATCTCCAATTTTTTGTAAATCAATTTTTTGACTTCTGTAATTTCTCTCGAATTCATCACTAAGTCTCATCAACCACACATTTTTTTGTAAAAAAAGACTTGAATAAGTAGTAAGAAAACCTCGTAGTGAACGAAGAGAGCGAGTTACAGAACAAACTGGAAAAAACAAGTGAGGTAGTTTCCAATAGAACTTTCCTACTACATATATATATATATATATATATATATATATATATATATATATATATATATATATATATATATATATATATATATATATATATATATATATATATATATATATATATATAATCAGGTCTTTTCCAAAAGGTTATCATTACGCAATCTGGAAAAGCTATAAGTCCGTGGTCTTATCAGATGAATTCCCTTCGATATGCAAATGCAGCTGGTGATCACGTAAATTGTTCTTTGGAAAGGAGGAACATCAAAATATTTGGAATGCATGCAATTAGCTGATCTTAACGAGCTAATTCTATTTTCTACCAGAGCAATGGTGAGTTAGATTGATTTTTTCGACCTCCTCTTCAAGAGATGTTACAAAATGACGAGGACAAGATAAAATTTAAAAGACTAAAAACTACTATGCCTAATGATAGTTTGACAATTTACGCAACCAAATAATCGAACTAAGCAACCGATAATATTTTAAAAAAGTGATTTTTCTTCTAAATTATTATTTGTAACCTTATCAGCTGAAAGCGCACCTTTTTTAATATTTATATTAATGGTATTATTAATAAAAAAAAAATTCTTCTAATTTTCTAAAATTGTACGTATTTATTACTGAAAAAAGATTCATAATTAATATTTATACAATGATTTTCATTACTTTTATGAGTAACTAACCCTTAATTTTCATCATCAACTTTTAATGGATATGAGCGCTGATATATTCTTTTAAAATAGTTGGTTCGTCTTTTATACTTAGTATCTTTGTACAATCTCGGCATTGTATTTTGTATAATCCAACATTATTGTTTTTCACTTTGGTAATGTTCTAAAAATTTTTTTAGTTCAAAGGGTATTGATAGCGTCAAGTTTATATTTTTTGAAAAAATCTCTATGATTTGAAGCAAGATATCAGATTAACTGAAATATTTTCAATTTTGAACTGTTTAGTCATTACAGTATAGAATTTTCTCCTTACCAATTGTATTGCTTTACATGTGAAATCATTTATTTATAAAATATAAACTTGGAGTAATCAGTATCATTTACACTGAAAAAATACTTTAAAACATATTATACCAGTTAACAAAAATAATCTTTTATCATTTTGCTTTACGGAAATAGTCAATCCTACTAAACAGCTAATGATCAGCTGGTCAGCAATGTTTCCCTCCTTGATCTTACTATTACTGAGATTTGAGAATTTCTTAAAAAATAATTGAAAGTTTCTCCTTCCCAATTCAATGGCTTCAAAAACTTTTCCATTAACTAGAGTTTATATATGAAATGAGAAATACAATATTATAAAGGGTAACGTTTCTAATTTGGAGTTTTCTGAATTCTCTACTCTTTGGCATAGGCTCGCTTGATAATCTACAAATACTAAATTCAGCTGCTCTACCTTTTTACAACCTAATTCTACTGATTAAACTAAATTCTTCTACTATCTAAGCCACAAAAAGAAGTCATTTTCTCGTCTTCTCATTTTTAGATATCATTCTTGGTAATTTCAGTATTTAGCACAGCCAACGATCTTCTTTTAATTTTCAATTTCAACATGTATGCTTTTAAGCCATTTCTCTATCCAATATAACCTCTATACATGTCTCTTTGATTGTCTTGGAGATGAACCTAACATCGATCTTTTCTTTAGCTTTTAATTAATAAATGTTTAATAAAATTCATAAATTTTATACAATCTTGCATAGAGTTTGCAAATGCAATGGCCTTTTTTTAAGACCAAAACTTCTCAGTGTATGCTTCAATGCATCCATGCACATTCTGGTGCCCTGGATTTTAATTTTTTGAAACCCTGCAAGGACGCCTGACATTGTGCATGCACCATTGCTATTCAGGCCCACGCATTTTTTCAGTCAGTGTCATTTCGATTGAAATAAATACTAATGAAGTTATAAATTTACAAATTCTTCAGTAGATGTATTCTCAAAGTCATATCTCATAAAAAACATTAAATTGGTATTGTCCGATATGTCTGTCCTTTCATAGACTTGAAGAGGAAAAAACTGCACCCTTTTAAACGACCTACAATAGTTTCCTCGATATTATCAGATATTTCCACGATTCTAAGTTTCACTGTGTTATTGGAGAGAGACCACATATTTATTTTGTTTTGCTTTTTTTTTCACATATTCGAGACACCAAAATTTTTACTAAATTTTCCGCCACTGTATGTGAATACTCAGTTTTAGCATTTAAATGCGATATTTCGTAAGAAGCTATGACTAGATTCTCAGGCAAAGAATCGGAAGAAAAATTCGAAAACATAGTCTTCTTGTCAGCAATTATATCTTTCTTTTTCTTTATAAAAAAAATCAATCGGCTTGTTATTGAAGTTTGTGTTTTAATTCTAAATGCCGCTTCAACTTTGAAGGTCTCATGTACTCATTTGATAGTTCCTCATAACAGATAACACACAATGGTTTTTTATCATCCCTTTTCATTAAAAAAGATTTCATATAATCGTCAGAATACTATAGAATCCGGGAAGTTTTCTTCTTTTATGTATGTGTAATGGACAACAAAACATGAATCCGTTTGCTAGTGCAGCTCTCAGAAATCGTGTTTGAATAAACGACATTTAATTGAATACTGTTACTGTCACCTACAAAAATTGTTTCAATCTTCACATCATTTGATTGTTTATCACTTCTTCCCAATACATTGTTGTTTGTTTGTGTTATTAAAAATTTATCCTTTCATATTTATTTTCTTAAAAAAACGCTATATGTTAGGAGTTATTATGTGTTAGTTAGGAGCTTATTTTAAATAAATTATTTTAAAAAATATTTTCTTATCTTTCGTAAAGTTTATCTGTAACCCTGCATCTAACTTTTCATGACCCTGTATTTGACATAGGATACTGTATTTAGGAAACGATAGGTTAGACCATATTGTATCACCCCGTTGAATTTCGATTCGATCCTTGTAGCGACTCACTTTCTCAGAAGGTCTCAAGTGTATCTTTCACTCACTGGAGTGATTATTCTCCTATTACTCCGACTTCTTCAGATGTACCACACAAACTTGCAAACGTCTATCTTTTTTTCCTCTTTTATATATATATATATATATATATATATATATATATATATATATATATATATATATATATATATATATATATATATATATATATATATATATATATATATATATATAATATATATATATATATATATATATATATATATATATATATATATATATATAATATATATATTAATTATTTCTACAAATCACCATAGCTCACGGGCAAACCCTATTGAAGGAGGGGGTGTTAGAGGAAAAAAAGAAAGAATAAAAAAAAAAAATATTAAAAATCTACAAGTCCCACCTAACGTAAAGTTTTTTGGTGGTGCGCATAGACGTGGGCTTTAAATAAATTGAGATCAAATTCTGTGGAAAACAAAGAAAGACGGGAGAGAATTTCCACAGGACAGAGGTGGCTGGAAAGAAGGAGGTACTATAGCGGACAAGCCTAGAGTTGCATATGTCTACACAAAATTTATGTGCTGACAATGCAAAGTTTGTGTTACGAGGACGCTGTAAAGGTGGAGGTATACGAGTAGACGGCTCACTCGAGCAATTGCCGCTGTTGTGTAGCACCTATAGAAAAGAGACAAGGATAAGGCACCAATATCACGTCGGAAAGATAAAGGGTCAAGTGAATTAGAAATAGCGGAAAAGTTTATAAGTCGTTTAGCCTTCGACTCGACCCTTTCAAAAGGCGAGTGAACCTTGAGTTACCCCAGATATGAGAGCAGTACTCCATACAAGGGTGAATGAGGCCCTTGTATAATTGAAGTAGCTGCGAAGAAGAAAAAAATCTCCCAGTCTAAACAGAACTCCAAGCTTCTTTGAGACCATCTTGGCAACCATTGTGATGTGAGGTTTCCAAGAAATTTTTTTTTGTTTAAGTGAAAGTCAAAGATATTTATACAGTCAACAGGTGAGACCGGAGAACCATGGAAAAGAAAAGTTAGGAGGTATCTTTGAGAGAGAGATTTCAAGAAGTTGAGTTTTTAAAGACTTGAATTTTACAATGTTGAGACGACCCCACTGGGGAATTCTATCAAGATAAGCAAAAATGGAATCGGAAAGATGAAGACGTGAGGAAATTCTAGAAGCAAAAGAGGGAGTAGATTTGAAATGAGTAGAAGAATGGAGAGTCGAGTCATCGGCATTTGAATGGATAGAGTTAGACGGAACATTGAGGAACACCACTATTGACAGGAAAGGAAGAAGTCGCTCCATCAGCAACAGCCGAAATGGAACTATTTATAAAGAAAGCTAGACATAAGTAAACAAAGGGAAGTAGGAAATCCAAAGGTGGGGATCTTGGAAAGCAATGACGAATGCCATTCTCGGTCAAATGCCTTAGATATGTCAATCGCCACCACATAATTCTCCCCATGGTCTCTAAGGGCAGAAAACCATAAAAATGTGAGATAGAAAAATATATCACCAGTAGATCTCGAACGTCGAAAGCAATACTGATGATCAGAAAGAAAGGAATCAGTGCGAGCTTCTAACACTGAGGGAAAGTATTTAGTATTGAGTCATAGAGAGAAAAGGTTGAACGAGGGACGGAGCCAGCTCAGAAGCACACTCCCTTAAATATCGGGAAGGAATGCCATCCGGGCAGGTTGCCTTCCTAACCTTCATAGCTTTTAGAACCCTATGGCACCTTATCAAATGTAATTACAGGTAAAGGCATGAGACATCTTAGAGGGGAACAAGTAGGGAGTACGTAAAAGGACAAATCTGGCAACATTCAAATATCTTAATATTCGATATTATTCTCCAAGTTGTCAGAAAGCATTGGAAGACAAATTAGCAACTTCATAAAAACTGCTATTGAAATTTAGCATTCTGTTTTCCGTAAGTTGTCACATCTGTCTTATTATTTAAAAACTAATAGGTTGGCCTTATTCAGGACTCCGATTTTAGAGCCCATATTTTATATAATGGCGATGCGTGAAAAAAATATCGTACATAAAATTTTGAAGTTGCAAAATGCATTTAATCCATATTTTCTTTATTGATTTATACTTTTTATGTATTAAGTTGTTAAAAAATGAATTTAAATCACTTTTCTCTGACAAAAATTTCATATTTATATCAAAATCCTACGCCTGGTATTTTTAATTTGGAGGGGCTGCAGCCCTGGAGCCCATATAGACGAGCCGCCACTGTATATATATATATATATATATTATATATATATATATATATATATATATATTATATATATATATATATATATATATATATATATATATATATATATATATATATATATATATATATATATATATATATGGGGAGGGAAGTAGCACTCCCGAGGAGAAGAGGTTACCCCCTATTGGGCAAACGGGATGTTAAGGGTACTCCTATCAAATCCTGGTGCCCAATGGTTCGCTCCCTTTCGCGCTCTCCTTCTTCTACACGGAATAGGCTCTCCTTTACACTCATAAAACATTAATTCTAACACATCTTTTAAGAAAAAAATCAATAATGGCGTCAACTTCGGTAGCCTCGGAGAAGACCCGGGGGCGGCTTCCAAAAATAGTCCCTCATCCACTCCTTCCCCATCACCACTTGGGAGTTGGTGGCCTCCGGTGATGGGGTTGGTGCCACCAAGACAGCTGTCGGCTTGTCCTGATGCACGGTCTTCTTTTTCATTAATTTCTGCAACATTCGCGGTCTGCACTCCAATTTCCACTTTGTTGAACATCACCTCTCTTCTTCTAAACCTCACCTCTTATTCTTGACCTAAACTCAGATGTTTGAATGTTCTGATAGCAAACCCTATTCTGTTTCCTACTAATGTCTCTATCCTCAATTTTCAGCCAAAGGCGGTTGTTGTGCATACGTGCGCAATGATGTCGTTTGTTCTCTTGTCTCTAATTTGGAGTCTTCCGAATTTTCCACCATATGGCTTAGGCTCTCTTGCCATTCTACGACTAAATTCATTTGTTCTGTTATATTATCTCCTAATTTTCCAGATGGTATTCCTCCTGTGGTTCTCAAAACTTGTGCTTCCGAGTTTGCACCGTGCCTCGGTAAACTATTTCGTCCTTGTCTCTCTACTTCAACCTTCCCTTCTTGCTGGAAACGTGCGCTCATTCAGCCTGTGCCGAAGAAGGGGGATCCCTCTCAACTCTCCAACTACCGTCCTATTTCTTTGACCTCCGTTCTCTCTAAAGTTTTCGAATCTATCCTTAACAAGAAGATTTGTAAACATCTCAATTCTTCTAATCTTATCTCTGATCGCCAGTATGGCTTTCGTAAGAAACGCTCTACGTGTGATCTTTCCCTTCTCTCTGACTCTTGGTCCTCCGCTCTTCGAAATTTCGGTGAATCTTTTGCTGTGGCGCTGGACATATCGAAAGCCTTCGATAGGGTCTGGTACAAAGCTTTGATTTCTCAAACTTCCCTCCTTCGGTATTAATTTCCTTTCCGGTCGTTCTATAGCAGCTGTTGTAGACGGCCACCGTTCATCCTTTAAATCTATTAATAGTGGTGTTCCTCAGGGTTCTGTCCTATCCCAACACTTTTTCTACTTTTCATTAATGACCTTCTCTCTATTATCTCATCTCCTATCCACTCCTATGCTGATGACTCCACCCTTCATTATTCCTTCCAGTTTGAAAAACGTCCCACCCAACAGCAGTTGATAGACTCGAGAAGGGTAGCCTTGGAGCAACTAACCTCTGATCTTTCTCGTATTTGTAATTGGGGCAGAGAAAACATGGTTGTTTTCAATCCCTCAAAAACTCAATTCCTTCATCTCTCCACTCGACACAATCTTCCACACAACTATGATATCTTCTTCGAAAACACACAACTCAAGCCTTCATCTGTTCTTAATATTCTTCGGAGTTTTTTTTTCTCGTGATCTTTCTTGGAAAGATCACATTACTTCTCTTTCTAAACAAGCTTCTAAGAGGTTGGGTGTTCTGAGGCGCCTTCAGAATTACTTCACGCCACCCAGTTGCTTGCTCTGTATAGGGGTGTTGTTCGCCCCTGTATGGAGTATGCTTCGCACATCTGGGGTGGTTCCACACATACAGCTCTCCTAGAGAAGGTGGAGTCTAGGGCATTTCGTCTCATCAACTCTTCTGTTCTTACTAACTCTCTTCAATCTCTTTCTGCCCGTCGAATTGTTGCGTCACTCTCTCTTTACAATCGCTATTACAACGGACACTGCTCTTCTGAACTCTCTCGTCTCATACCTCCTCCATTGAGAAGTGCTCGTGCGACACGCCTTTCTACACAGTCTCATCCTTTCTCTGTCCAACTCTCCGACCCCAGACTTAACCACTATGCTCAATCTTACATATACTCTACTGGTAAAGTCTGGAACACACTCCCTTTATCTGTTTTCCCAACTTCCTTTGACTTGCATACTTTCAAACGCCGTGTATCTGAACACGTCGGCCACCATCGACCAGGATAGATCTTTCCCAACTCCGGTGGAATTTGGTTGGCCTCTGGCCTTTGCCCACCGGAGGAGATATAAAAAAAAAGGATATTATATATATATTATATATATATATATATATATATATATATATATATATATATATATATATATATATATATATATATATATATATATATATATATATATATATATTATATATATATTATATAATTGATATATATTCTAAAAAAGCAAAATTAACGCACTATCTACAATATATCAGTTGGGAGGTCCCAACGAGGTTATAGGTTAATGGGAGTGCCTGTGTTTGGAGGTGTGTACCGGTACCTACCCAAATGATGTAGTTTAACATCTATGGGTGCGATATCGACGAAATATTGTAAAAGGGAAAATCAGCCAAATTCGGTGAGTGATGTGGTAGGAGAGGTAACGTCACGGGTATGCCGGATATCGAAAGTATTCAACCTTTAACTTTTATGCAAGAAATATGGAAATATGAAATATGATAGCTGAAGAGTACAGCCAACGTCATCTACTCCACGTTTCAGGGTCTCCCATAAAACAATCGTAAGGATACTACAGAGTAACGAGTTGACATATGCTCATACCAGGCAGGCTGGCCAGAGTTAGCCACGGGCAAACAACGGCCGTAGAGGACAGATATATAAGGTTAATGGTAGCTAGCGATTGACATGCAACACCACGTGACCATCGTGCCAAGCTGTAGGTTGTCCATCAGACCCTTGTTAGCACGAATACCATTTGACGTTGCCTAGCGAAACATGGATACCACCTACGAAAGCTGGAAAGAGGGCCTCCGCTCACCAGTTAGCACAGAAGAACCAGGATGGCTTTCGCACAACAACACCTGCATTGGCTGCCACAGGATTGTTCGAGTATCCTATTTGCAGACTAGTACCGATTCAATCTGCACAGTTCCTACGGACGTTTCAGGGTTTATCGGAGGAGTTATGAGCGCTATGCGGAAAGCACAATGCAAGAGATGCTCCCCTTCGGTGGCGGGTCTGTTATGGTTTGGGATGGTATATCTTTCCATGCCATCAAGGAATTACACCTCTTCTATGCAGGGAACCTAACAAGGTAACGATATATAGCGGACATACCCAAACCGTACGTCTTATCATTTGGCCCCTTCATCGGTGAAGCCTTAGTCCTCATGCAGGATAACGCCAGACCGTACGATGTGTTGGTGATTACCTCAACACCATAGGGATTCGAACATTGGACTGGTCCGCGTATAGTTCCGGCCTATGCCCCATTGATCATCTCTGGGACACACTGAAATAGGCGGCTACGAAGGCTGCATCACCAGTCATACAGCCTTAACGACCTGCTACAAACGTTTGTACGCCTATGGGAGGAACTGCCACAGGAAACCATCCAGGACCTCATCTACAGCATGCATCAACCATGTTTAGATGTCATACGTGCAAGGGGACGCAATACATGGAACTGACTGCCAGGAACATGTGGCATGCACATACACCCTACAGGTTTGCACCACATCCTACTTATATGTAATGGTGTCCCAGGGTTAAGGGGGTTCACACGGTGAAGCACAACATTATCCCCATTATGTATAGCCATGTGCTCTATATTAACAATATTACTATCCGTTTTGAATGTTTCAATATCCTCCTATTGACGTTTGTTCCAGTGGTCCGTTAATTTTCTTCAGTTATATATTATATATATATATATATATATATATATATATATATATATATATATATATATATATATATATATATATATATATATATATATATATATATATATATATATATATATATATATATATATATATATATATATATATATATATATATATATATATATAGGAATGGATGGTCTTTCCATTGCCATTTATGCCTAGGGTTAGACGGCGTATTTCTTCCAGATTTACCCGAAATTCTCCTCAAAGAACGAAATTACGCCAAAGTTGACGTAATTTCTGGTTCAGTCAGAAGACGAAGGAGCACTTTTTACTTATATCAGGTATATATATATATATATATATATATATATATATATATATATATATATATATATATATATATATATATATATATATATATATATTTATATATATATGTTGATGTGCGTTGAATAGACCTTCCCATAGTTAACTGTAAAAGGGACTCACAGAATAAAAAAAAGAAGCATTTGATTCCTCAAGTGTTTTGAATAAACATGAATATTGAGATTTAAAATTATTTGAATGAGAATGATCCCTTTGTTAAGTGGGTGCAAATATTTTAGGACATTTTTTAACCATTTTAATTATTTCATAAAATTTTTAATCTTAAAGGTACCAATATCAAATTAGAGAATGCTCGTTATTAAGTGAGATAAGTTTTTTTTTGGCATTCTTGTTGAATTTCTGTAGTATTTCTCAATTTCGATTTTTTTTAATGGTCCAACTAATCCAAACTTACAGGAACTGTGCAGCAAAACAATGTATAAAATTTTTTTATACATTTATTTTTTATAATTTAAATAACAAGGTTTTATTAAATATAGTTTCGTTAAATAAAAATTTTAAAATTCCATTTTTTAAAATTTTGTAAAAATATTTCAGCCTGCAACATTTTAGACATAAGAAAAAACTGTTTAAAGTTGAATTAAAGACAAAGTCTTCTTGCAGTCTTTAGAAAATATATGGGTAAAATTAAATCAAAAAAATTTAAAAAAAAATTTATAATAAATAAAATAAATCTTTCAGGAACATTGCCATAAAGACTCTATATTAAAGGAAACATTTAGAGTTAAATTTGTTTTGAAAAAATTTGAAAAATATAATAATTTCTCTAAAATTTTTTTGAACAGAAATTTTTTATAAGGATACTTATCAACAAATTTGAACAAATGAAGATAAGGTTTTCCTGCCTGTTCCTAACAATTTGAGCTAAATCGGTGAAACTGCGATAAGTTATTTAAAAAATAATGTAAAAAGGTGCAGCTCGCCCAATTATGATCTGTCCCAAGTTGTTTATTAGTTCCTATAAAATTAAGAATTTTATCCCAAAATGTAAGAAAATGATAAAAAAGGCCCGAACTCTAACAAGAAGTAGGGAAATTCAGAGTAGAAGGACTGAGACAAATAGTTCGCCAAGCAGGGTGCAAACTTAGAAGTACAAGTTTTTAGAACCAGCAGTATTGGATGCTTTTTTGGTGTTGAGCTCAGACCAGAAATAATATCTATAGAAGAAATTACAATATTTGGTATAAATAAGTTGGAGAGGTTGAAAAAAAGGGAATAGCTTCGGCATCGCCAAAAGTGAAATTAAATGCAAATGTTTGTGCAGAAAGTATAGAATTAGTAGAAGGCAAAGAGGAAGTAATAACGTCTAAGGATTCTAGAGGATGAAGCAAATTTAGAGTTGACTTTTTACTCCAAAATAATAGAAAGGGGCATGAGAGATTTTTGCAGTTTTTGCAAGAAATGAATATTTAGCGTTACGGAGAATATATTTTATAGATATCTTATTTCCTGAAGACATCATTCTTGCAGCGAATAGTTCGAAAGCAAGCATTTAAACAGAGGTTCCTTAGTGTTAGTTAACGGTAATAAATTAAGAATAAACGTCTCCATGCAGGAGATAACCACCTCATCGCCAGCATATGTACAGCAACAGTTTCTGACTGAAAATTAAGGATATAAACACTAAGAGGAACAAATTGCTATACCGGAAAGCTCAAGCCCTTAAGTTTCATTCAAGAGCAAGAAGTGAGGTATTGTGGAAATTAGAATAAAAACTGCGAATGTTTCAGAAATTACTGACTGAAAAAGTAGTCCTTGCACTAGAGAAAACCGGTGTAAAAGTCTTCATGGTACAAACCACATCACCGGAGGCAATTAACTCCCAAGTGGTGATAGGAGTGGCGAATGAAGGATTATTTTTGGAAGGCACCTTCTTAGGTTTCTCCAAATCTATTTGAGTAGATTGCCAAAGAAGAATCTACCCAGTGTAAGAAAAATGTAGAGAGGAACGTGAAAAGAGGTGAACCATTTGGTATTTTAAAGAATTGAGACGCACCCTAGCTCTCCATATATCTCAAATAGGGAGTAATCCCATTGCTTTAGACGCACTATGTGCAATCCTGCAAAATCCTATATATATATATATATATATATATATATATATATATATATATATATATATATATATATATATATATATATATATATATATATATATATATATATATATATATATATATATATATATATATATATATATATATATATTAGTGATGGATCGGATGTCATTTTTTTCTAATGCGGATGCGGATGCGGATGTTGAATTTTTTGCGGATGCGGATGCGGATGCGGATGTTGAATTTTCGAAAGTGCGGATGCGGATGCGGATGCAGATGTTGAATTTTGAAATGCGGATGCGGATGCGGATGCGGAGTGCGGATGCGGATTTTGCGGATGCGGCGAATGCGGATGCGGATGCGCGGATATATATATATATATTATGCGGATATATCGGATGCGGTATGATCATATATATATATATATATATATATATATATATATATATATATATATATATATATATATATATATATATATATATATATATATATATATATATATATATATATATATATATATATATATATATATATATATATATATATATATATATTATATATATTTATTTTCATAATCACCTTCCCACTTTCGTGGGGTGGTGCCCTCCACAATTCCCTTACAACCAACCCCTTCCAACCCCTTTCACCACCGCCCTTAATCTCTCTCTGTCTCTTCAAATCTTCTACCCTCTTCTAAACTCAAATTCCTTCCATCAAAATCTCTCTCACTCCATCCATCTCCACTTCGGCCTTCCCCTATCCCTACCTCCATTCACATGGAATCTAAGTACCTTGCTCACCATTCTGTCCTCATTCATTCTTCACATATGTCCAAACCATTTTAGCACATCCTCCTCCTCTCTATCAATTACACCCTTTTTCCATTTACACATCTCCAAAATTCTTTCATTTCTAATCCTATCAATCCTTCTCAATTTATATATCGCTCTCAAATCTTTCATCTCAAAGACATTGAAACTTTTTCTCGACCGAACACTTATCATCTATGTTTCACACCCATACAATACAGAAGGTGAACACATACATTCAAACATTTATTTCTTTCGAAATTTTTTCCTTTCTTCCATACTTTTCTTAGGCCCCCCAATACTTTCATTCCTTCTACCACTCTGTTCTTTATTTCTTTTTCCGTCCCACCCTTACCTTCCACCCAACATTACTAGATATTAGAATTCATTCACCTCCTCAAGTTTCCATTCTCACACTTCTACAAACCAATTCCTCCCTCCACATTTCCTCATCCCCACCTCCAATCCTCATAACTTTATTCTTCGCTGGATTGAATTTCAATCTCGTGTTTGCACATTTCCCTTCAAACTCTCTCACAAGTATTCTCATCTTTTCTCCAGATTCTGCCACCAACACATGCCGCATCATCTGCAAAAAGTAAAACATTCACTTCACATTCACCCTCCATATTTCTCAACATAATACTCTAACCTTCTCTCTCCATTTTTCTAAGTAAACCATTCATCAATAGATTAAAACTCTTAACATGGGATCGGATCGGATGTATACCCCTTTGATGCGGACCGGAATGCGGATGCGAATGCGGATGCGGATGCGGATGCGGATGTTGAATTTTTGAAAGTGCGGATGCGGATGCGGATGCGGATGTTGATGCGGATCCGCATCCGCGCATGCGGATGTGGATGCGGATGATATATATATATATATATATATATATATATATATATATATATATATATATATATATATATATATATATATATATATATATATATATAATTTTTTACATTTTCAGGGAAGCCTGCGAGGAGTTAAAATGTTATCACTTTTACTACCGTCCTCTCGCTTCCCCATGAAATTTCTTGTAAAACTGCCATGTTATCGCAATTCAGTTTCAGAAATTATAACATTCTTATAATGTATGTGGTCTGCAACCCTCCTTTTATAATGTTTTCTAATTTTATTTAACTTTATTGCGCTATCCTCCAATACCAATGTTCATGTGCGAAATTTAATCTGGTAACTAGTTTACGTATGAGTAATTCAGGTCTAGGTGTTTATCTACAGGACTTTAATTTAGTATCTTAAAACCTTAAGCTAACTGTGTTTCTAGCTTAGTCACAAAACATAGGTGGAAGATTTGTTTCCTCGTGCTTCGACGGTATCCATTTCAAAGTTGTCAATTGTTGTAAAAATGAGATTGTCAAAGTTTCAGCTCAATCGGATATGTTAAAAACTGCCACATCAGCCCTAAATTATTAAAAAAGCTATTTTTATACAAGGGGGTTTCCGTTTTATAATTTCATAAAATTAGAACTGCTTATCCTGGGAACGTGTTTCTTTTTTTTTAGTTTTGTAGAGAATGATCATGACTTCAATTTTATTCCCAAACAACATGTTTGGCAAGCGTACAGATTGGAAGATATTCGTTTTTTTTTGAGAACCGTTGCTTGTACGCACCTGGAAAGTAGACTTTTTCAAAAATATTTGAAAATTCGCTTACATTTTTTAATTATGAAGAGTTCAAGTAAGATACTTTTTAAAAAGTAGATTTTCAATCAGATAGGTGAATGAAGGAGTGAGATACAGTAGGGTGGGGGGGGGGAGGAAGAAGAATGAAAATATTGACTTACGAACCAAATATTTATTACAATCACATCATAATGAATTTAAAACACTGAACTTAATTATTACCAAAACAAACTTCCGAAATAGCAAGTAGTAACATCAGAACATATTTCACGTTGAAATTAAATATTAATTATAAATTAATAATAATATACAAATTTAATAACAATTTTGATAGGTCGGTCGAATTGCTAGATAGATTTCTCAGATTGAGTTACTAGAAATCAAAGTAAGTGGTATTAGTGGGTTTTGAGAGGGTACATTTCAATGTGTCTGCAAATAATTTTCGACATTCAGCAAAGTCTAGCAAAATATACTGCTTCTGTTCTTCATCTTTTTTTATGTCGCATTGTAGTCTTGCTCTAACTTTGCACCCCTTTCGGATGTGCTGTTTACAACCCTACAAAGTTAGACAATTCTCTATCCTTTCAAGAAATCCAGGTCTTCATTCTAAACATCCGGATCGGAATGTAAGATGTAAATTGAAATGTTAAACTTTTTGAAGAAGTTGTATGTAAGTGGTGCAATCGACTTCTTTTTTCCAAAAAAGAATGAGTTTCTTTCAAAGTGAGTTTGGCTTTAACTGTCCTATCGTCTTGTATGTTTTTTTCCTCAAGCTCAATGACCTTGCTTAGCTCATCATCATCATCATCATCATCATCACTGATTTCCTCAAAAGAAATAGCTTTTTAGCCATGTTTGTTTTGCTTGTTTGTCTAAAGTTTTATATAAAAAAAGAGAAAGCAACTTGCTCTTGGTTCAAATATTACAAATGATTTATAAGGTTAGACATTGCCACATTTTGAACTGTCCCCATCATTCTTTCATAATTAATTAAGGTTTTAAATAACTGTAAATCTTGGTAGGGGTCAATGTAGCTTTAGGAACATTAAACCAAACTTTGACATAAACATTATTTATGAATAAACAAATACTTCTGATGGCATCTATCTTTGAATCACTTAAAGAAAATTGATCTGAAAACGAAAATTTTTAGGGAGTAAATGGAGTTTGCCATCCATCTAGCGTACATAGCACCTGGAACTCTGACAGGAATGTTTTCTGGAGCAACACGACATAAAAAATATCAAACGCAACTGTAAAAATTCTTTATAAATTCTCTGGTTTGATGCTATAGTTTTTGTAATTACGTTGAGAGTAAACTAGAAATATTTTCGAGATCATTTACATTTTTTTTAAATTTGACCTGTTTATCATCAAGATCAATATTATTTTTTTTAAATTTTGGACCACCCTGTCTGAAATCTTTTAAAATTGTCAGGCTGAGGGCCAGTAGTTTAAAAATTTTGCAATAAAAAACTGCTTTCAGTATTTTTCTTGAATTGTTGTGGCTACATGCCAAGAATAAAAGATCTTTTTCAAATAATTGTTCTATTAAAACACAAGTTTCTTTCAAACGAGCAGTGTTGACAGCAGTAGTGTCCAAACACATTGTTTCTATTTTTTTTACTGGTACCCACCTTTTTCTACTTTAGAAAAAACGACTTTTTCCTGAGTACATCCCTTATTATTTTTAAAATGAAGAATTCTTATCAACTGCTCTTCATCATCACCACCATTTATAAAAACTTACAACCTTTCTACATTTTCTTTATTCAATATATCTTGAAGGAATTTCCCATCCCAGTGTAGGAGAGCACCTTGTAAATCTAAATTTTCAATCCCATTTTAATAATATGTACTCTTTCTTCTCGAAATTTCTGTCTGCGAACTCGTATGGTATACCTAATAATTACTAACTTCTGTGGATATTGCCCTAATGCTTTGGAAGTATCCGAAACAATCTTAAAAGCGTCTCTTTCCAGATTATTACACCAATCGAGCAATACTGACAACTTCTTTGTGATAATATTTTTACTTTCTCTGCAGTACTTCCTTTTCTTCGGTTGTGATGTGCTGATTCCTGTGTCCTGAAAGTCCTCATGATCCTACTTTTCTGCGTCTTGATTTCTATGTGAAATATCTTCTTCTGAAACACTGTTTGTGCTTAAAAATTCCATTTCTACATCTTCGTCATCTAGAAAACGACGGAAAGAAACCATTTGAAACACAAAAGGCAAAAAGAAACTTGAGAACAACAAACATATTTATCTAGGTACATGGGTACCAAGGTGGTAGGTAGGTACAACAAAATAGATCGAGATAGATACTGGCTGCTACATTTAAACTATAATCTAGGCTTTCCTATAGGTTTCAGTTTTAATTTTTCCAGTCTGATCGTTTCAGCTGCTTTTCTCTGTGCTCTTCATTCTTCTGCTCGTAGGAATTTTATATCAATTCCCTTGAAGACAGTAGGTCTGAAAGAGCAAAAACTTTGACTTTTTCATTTGTGTTCTTTAGCACGTCTTCCTGTGCAACATCAAAATAATCTTCCACTTTCTTATTTTAAGCTTAGCTTACGCTTCTGGCTGCATTTCTTTCTTTCTTTCTTTTTTTTTTTTTTTTTTCTTTTTTTATTTTTTTTATTTTTTTGCAGTTTATTCCACTCCTCGTGGAATTTTTTAAGTTTCGCAAATACAGTCTTTTAAATGTTTGGTACGTATCTTAGATTTATATCCAAAAATTTCAACTTCCTCGATTGTGTGAGCCTTGGAGAATATCTGGTTTCTAGATAAATTGACAATTTATTGTAAAACAAACTGGTTAAACTTGACCACTGGATGGCAACTTACTGCTAATGATTGGTTGGAACGTATATCAAATCAGGAAAATCTTGTCTTTCTGCCTCGAACTTACACCACTTGTACTAACAGCTGTAGAGGACGAAGTCAAATGTTCTGAGTTCTTAATTACTTACAACTATGGAAAACAAGAAATATAATCTTTAAAAATATATGCAAATTATACATTTAGAAAACTTATATTGAAAAATTCCTTCGTTGTGTTTGAATAAAAAAATTCAGCGAACAACAAAAGCATGGTCAAAAAGTAATTTTATCATGTTTATGGAGAATTTCTAAATTGTTTGAAAAAGTGGATTTTCCTGGTCGGGTCCTAGAAAAAGAAAAATATCTTTTCAAAAAAGTTGTAGATGTGAAAATTGAAACCAGGAACATTCTTTACAAAACTAAAAAAAGAAAGTTCCTAGGATAAATCGTTCTAATTTTATAACTGAAAACATTCACTTTTTTTTTTTTTTTTTTTTTTTTAAATAACCGTTTTTTAATGAATTAAAGGCTGCTGTGCCAGATCTTAAAATTATCCGAACGAGCTGAAATTTGACAGTCTTATTGTTACAACAATTTGGAACTTTTTTAGAAGTTCCAGTCAAAGAAATTCGGGGATGGATTCTTGCGACCACGTTACTGTTCACATTCTTACATCTGTTCCAAGTACTTCACAGATCTGAGTTTGTGTTTTCACATCGGTTAAATACCGATTCCAAAAAATATTAACAATGATATATCGGTCTTCAGTTATTTTCCGTTTCTTGCCACATCAACGCCTTCGTGTATTTTAGTCTGTCTCTTTAAATTATCTCAAAATATGTGGACGGTAGGGTGACTGACGTGAAATATTCTGGCCATATATCTCTGGATTCGTTCATCCTCGACAAAAAGCTACAGCTTTCGCACAATCTTGGGAACTTAACATTATAATTAGAGAACATATTGCGATAGAAATCACTGTAAATGTTTGAAACATAAATAACGTTGTTGACGAACTCGGGCATGTGATCGAACTGAATGAATGCTTGTGAGGAAAGATTGTTCATAAGAATTCTAATTTTAGGTCTCATTCATTTGGTTTGTTATTCATAGTTTATTGAACGTTTTGTTATCAATGCTCTTATTTCCATGATTTCTGATAATCTTATTTACGTGAAACTGTCACATGATTTATTCGATATACAATCCCAGGTCTATAATTATAGAAATATTTGCAGGTCTATAATTATAGAAATATTTGGAAAAAGTTTGAAAAACTATTAAACATATATATATATATATATATATATATATATATATATATATATATATATATATATATATATATATATATATATATATATATATATATAATATATATATATATATATATATATATATATATATATATATATATATATATATATATATATATATATATATATATATATATATATAATATATATATATATATATATAATATAAACCATTAATTAAAACAATAAAAATAATAAGGTATAAAAGTCATTAACAAATTGTTAAAACCGAGAAAGATAGTATTAAGTTAAAATTAGTTAAAATTAAAGCACACCATACTTTCAGAAACCAGTAAACTACGGTTCTCTCATAAGGTGCTGGGCAAGAGAAAGCAAACTTTCTTTGCTTTCTCTTGCCCAGCCCCTGATGAGAGAACCGTTATTTAGTGGGTTCTGAAATATAGTGCGTTTTAATTTTAACCTAATACTATTTATCCTGGTGTTAACAACTTGTTAATGACCTCCTTTTTTTTAACTTATTACTATTTTTATTATTTTATATCGGTATTATATAATTATATAATATACATATATATATATATATATATATATATATATATATATATATATATATATATATATATATATATATATATATATATATATATATATATATATATAATTAATAATACTGCAATTGGACTCAAACCAGCAATCTTTAAGATGGTAAGTCTTGTGCATTAACCACTAGGCCATGGCGGTTCAAAAGAGAAATCGCATTGGAATTGCTCATGATCTACAGTCATGACGTCAATCCCAAAGGACTACCCCGACCGCAACTCAGGCTATGGGAAACGAGGTCAAAGGTAGAATCCATCACTCGTAGACTGCTATATTTAATAGAGTTGTTAAAGTCTGCTATAACTCTAACAGACTATTTCTATATTTAAAATTAATGTCTGCTATTGGACTCGGACCAGCAACCTTTAAGATTGAAAGTCTTGTGCTTCAACCACTAGGCAATGGGGGTTCAAAAGGGAATTGCATTGGAACTGCTCTTGATCTATAGTCATGACGTCAATCTCAAAGGACTTAATGACTATAAGAATATCTTCGAATATTTAAACTCCAAAATAGAGCACATTTTTTCTTTTATTTCTTTTTCCGAAATCATCATTTTAGGTGATTTCAAAGTTCACTATCAACATGGCTTTCATCTAGTTCTCATGATCCAGGTGATGAACTCATCAATGACTTTTCTATCCAGAATAACCTTGAGCAGTTGGTACAACTTCCTACAAATATCCCTGACAGTCTTGGTTATGTTGGGTTCATCACCAAGAAGGTTGAGGTGCAAGCTCGGTAGCACAAGTTTTGAGAGCCGCAGGAGGAATACCGTCAGGGCAGTACGCTTTCTCAGTATTAAGCTAAGAGAGAGTAGAAATGACATCTTTAGAAAAAATTATAACATTTGGCATAAATGAGTCGGAGGCGGTTGAAGGAGGAGGAATAGCTCCGGAATCATCTAAAGTAGAGATAGAGGCAAAAATTTGAGCGAAGAGTTCAGCTTTAGTAGAAGGTAAAACGGCAGTTGTGCCGTCAGAAGATATTATAAGAGGGAAAAAGAAAAAAAGCAATGTTAGAGATGACATTTTTGCAAAATGCCAGAAAGGGTGAGAGAACGAGAAACCAGAAGCATTTTTGCATTTACGAAGGAGAAAAGAGTTTTTTTGTGTCACAAATAATAGATTTAACACGATTACGGGTTGAAATGTAAGTTAAAAAAGTTCCTTGGGTTTGAAGACGACAGTATTCCCTGAAGGCAGCATCCCTGTGGCGGATAGCACGAGAACAAGTAGAGTTGAACCAAAGTTTGTTGGGTTCAGTAGAAGGGAAAGAATATGGAATGTACGCCTCCATGCCAAAGAGAATCACCTAGATTATGTGGTCAGCACATCCCGAGGGTTTTCTCCTTCTCCACTGAAGCAGTAATAACTCTATGGGAAATCAGAAAAGCACAACATCAAGTCAGACTTTTACATAAGGGTCCAATCTTAAATTTTATTTATTTGACAGATTGAGCTGAAATTTTCAGAGTATATACATTTTTTAGCGAAGTTATAAGTTGATTTCGAGCGTTTTTATGAGTCTATAAAGATTTGAAAGTTTTTTAGACCCAAATTTAAAAAAAATGAATAGCGGGGTCAAACCACTGGTCCACATGAGCTGAAAATTTAACTGAATAATCTTACTCCCAATTTTCTGGATTAGTGAAAATAGATATTTGATAACACGTCTAGGGGAAAAGTTATAAGCATTCGAATTTTTTTTGGGGGGGAATTTTTTTTGCAAAAAACATACCCTTCCGGAGGAAAAAGGAAAAATTATTTAGAAAAAACGCTATTTACTAATTTTTATTTTTATTTTTGGATATTGTTTAGAGAAGGGACAGGGCTACAACTTTAATTTAGTGAACTATTAAATGCTATTTATTTGAAGCGAGATATAGCCTCTCAAACTTTTGGAATGTTTGAAAATTGGTCAAAAATAGACCTTTTAGAGGGGACTATATCTCGAAACAAACGAACCGGATCGAATAAAGTATAGAGAGGAATTTGTGGTCCCATCCCATTATACACCCACCAAAAATAAGAAATGCTGTAATTATATATATATATATATATTTTTTTT
>SEYY01019310.1:0-2500 GCA_009176605.1 Armadillidium nasatum | reverse complement strand
AAAGCGATTTTAAAGTTAGGAAATTATTCGTTTCTGCTTGGACAAACTTTGCCAAATACGGGTAAAAAATTAATTCGTCTTCGACATTAACGGACAAGAGTAATAATAATAATAATAATAATAATAATAATAATAATAATAATAAATAATAATAATAATAATAATAATAATAATAATAATATTTAAGAAATTCTTTATCAGCTTTTGTTTTATGAAATTATATGCATTTCCCTTCCACGGATCCAAAGATTACTTTCTGGAGAATAATTTACAAATAAAACAAAATGATTATACTACTTTGCTAACGCGTTTCTTCCACAAACTTGGGGCATCTTCAGAGCTCTTAAAGGGTAACCCTATGCAAATAATTAGTCTGGAAGTAAAATTTTTTATTGAAAAAGAAGTAGTTGTCGTTGGATGATATATTTAGTGGGTTTTGAAATCTTTGTTGGCAAAATTGTGGAACATGTTCTGAGTTTTGAAAGCATGCAGGGACACCTACTTCTTTTCAAAAACAAATTTTACTTCCAGACTAATTATTTGCAAATGGGTTCACTTTAAGAGCTCTGAATATATCCCAAGTTTGTGGACGAAAATCGTAGGCAAAGAAATATAATCATTCATTTTTTCATTTTTAGAATCCGTGAAAGGGAATAATTAAAAATAATAATAATAATAATAATAATAATAATAATAATAATAATAATAATAATAAATAATAATATAATAATAATAATAATAATAATAATAAATAATAATAATAATAATAATAATAATTAATAATAATCATTAATAGAAAGTGATTTTTAGATCCGTGAAAGGGAAATATATACAATTTATTGATAATAAATAATAATAATAATAATAATAATAATAATAATAATAATAATAATAATAATAATAATAATAATAATATAATAATAATAATAATAATAATAATAATAATATAATAATAATTTTTTTTTATAATAATAAATAATAATAATAGCAAGCTCATGTGCGTATCCCAAAGGATACGCATATGTTCTTGCTGACAGTTTAAATTTTTTATTATAAAATTTTTATAAAAATAATAAAATTATTATTAAAATATTTTGTGAAGCAACACACATTTATTTAAATAAAATTAATAAAATTATTATTTTTAATATAATTTTTATTATTATTATTTATTATTTATTATTATTATTATTATTTATTTAAAGAAATTTAATAAAATTATTTGGTGAAGCAACTTAATAGTGTACCGCGCAAAATGCACATAAGCCAAAAATGAACGGAATAATAATAATAAGGTATACATAATAATAATAATAATAATAATAATAATAATAATAATAATAATAATAATAATAATAATAATAATAATAATAATAATAATAATAATAATAATAATCAATAATACTAAAAATAATAATGATAATTATAATCATAATCATAACAATATGGAAGAGTTAATTATATTTTCCTACTTTAGAAATCCGAATATAAAATCTTTGCCTTGCAACTGCATTTGGGAGCGAGCAACAGCAGACAATTTCAGACACTTGAGTATCAAGGCATTTCCTGAGATGAAAGATCACACGTATCCTCCGGTAAGTTGACAAGTTAAATTGTAATGTTACAATTCAAATTTTAAAGAAATTAAAGAAATAAAATGTCAGAACGTTTCGTGGCTTCAAATCAGGGTTGCATGGTTTTAACCAGATGGTTTAAACCAATTGTTTTTTTTTGGTTTAAACCAACTGAAAAAAAACATGTTTTTTTTGGTTTAAACCAATTTTTTTTTTTTTTTTTTTTTTTTTTTTTGAATTTATATACAAGCTAATAAATATATATATATATATATATATTATATATATATATATATATATATTATATATATATATATATATATATATATATATATATATATATATATATATATATATATATATATATATATATATATATATAATATATATTTATGGGAGAACTTTAAGAGCAGTTGGGAAAGATGCTGGTTTCACTGACAGGGTGAAAATCCTTCCTGGGAGAGGATGTAGATATAGATATATATATATATATATATATATATATATATATATATATATATATATATATATATATATATATATATATATATATATATTATATATATATATATATATATATATATATTATATATATATATATATATTATATATATATATATATATATTATATATATATATATATATATATATATATATATATATATATATATATATATATATATATATATATATATATATATATATATATATATATATATATATATATATATATATATATATATATATATATATATATATATATATATATATATATATATATATATATATATATAATATATATATATATATATATATATATATATATATATATATATAATATATATATATATATATATATATATATAATATATATATTATATATATATATATATATATATATATATATATATTATATATATATATAT
>SEYY01019309.1:27500-35987 GCA_009176605.1 Armadillidium nasatum | reverse complement strand
AACAAATGAAATTTTAAACAACTTCTAATACTTACCACAAATGGGAACATTTATCTGTAGCAATTACTTGTCTAATAATTATCTTTGCCTCCCCCTTCTCTCTCTCTCTCTCTCTCTCTCTCTCTCTCTCTCTCTCTCTCTCTCTCTCTCTCTCTCTCTCTCTCTCTCTCTGTCTCTCTGTCTCTGTCTCTCTCTGTCTCTGTCTCTGTCTCTGTCTGTCTCTGTCTGTCTCTGTCTCTGCTCTCTCTCTCTCTCTCTCTCTCTCTCTCTCTAAATAAATTCTTTAAATTTTGTTTCTATTCTTTGGTTTTTCATAAAAATTATGGCAAACTGCTAGTTCAAAATCATGATAGTGGTCGATAACTGAATTGTTATTATTATTATTATTATTTTTATTATTATTATTATTATTTTTATCATTACTAATAATTTTATTATTTATTAATTATTTTCATTATTATTTTAATAATTATTATTTTTATTATATTTTTATTATTATTAAAATTATTTTTACTATCATTTTAATTACTAATATTGCTATTATTATAATTGCCATTTTCATAATTGAGATAATTATCATTACTATTTTTTATTATTACTATTATTATCAGAATTATTAATTATATGATTACTTGTAGTAGTAGTTTTTTTAGTACAATTAACTTTATTATATTAATTAATATTATTATTGTTATCAATATGACTATTATTATTATTATTATTATTATTATTATTATTATTATTATTATTATTATTATTACTATTTGTTATTATTATTGCTATCTTTTTCTAATTATTATATTATTCTTATTACTACTTTTAAAGCTATTATTATTATTATTATTATTATTATTATTATTATCTTATTTTTTATTATTATCATAATTATTATTATTATTATTATTATTTTTGTTAATTTTATTATTATTATTATTATTATTATTATTATTATTATTATTATTATTATTATTATTATTATTATTATTATTATTTGCTATCTTCATTATTGTAATAACTAGCAGCTTATTGATATTTTAATATTATTGTTAGTCATAATTTTTTAGTGTTAATTTTTAGCATTATTTTTAAGGAAGAAGATTAACTGAAGATTACGAATTTAAAATTTAAAGTATCCAATGTTTGTTTCGTGTTTGCAAACTTCATTTTAATAATGATTGACTAATTTTGGCTCAAAAGGACAAATTCTTTCACCCAGACTCCTATTTCGGCTTTGCATTAATACATATAAAGTATGCGACTTTTGTTTGCATAAATTGTGTAACTGAAAAAATGAATAAAGATTAAAGATTAGGGATTATTATTATTATTATTATTATTATTATTATTATTATTATTATTATTATTATTATTATTATTATTATTATTATTAATAATAATAATAATAATAATAATAATAATAATAATAATAATAATAATAATATTAACAACATTATTATTATTATTAAATTTATCATTAATAATTCCATTATTACAAATATTTTCGATATCATTATTATGATTGTTGTTTATTATTGGTAGTTTTAACCATTTTTTGTAGTTTTATTAATATTGTTATTACAGTTTGCTATATTATATATATTATATTAATATTTTATTGAATATTAAAAAATCTAAAAATTATTTATCTATTAAACTTTGAGGCCTTTTCCATAAAATTGAACAGCTACCTCATTATTAATATAGTAGTAGTAGTAGTAGTATAGGAAGAACTGTAATAATACTGTAATTTCCTACTGTAATATTGTAAGCTCGTGGTGATATTTTTTTCTTGAAAAAAACTTGCGGAAATTGTGAAAATTATTATTATTATTATTGTTATTATTATTATTACAGGTAATCTAAATAAATCTACAATAAATAAATAAAATTTCTCTCAATACTTTAAAACCACAACAATTATTTATTAATATTTAATTAATAAAACTAAATGTAATTTTAAATTTTTAATTAAAGTAACAACTATATTAAGAACAATTAAATAAAGATTAATATTCTTTTATATCAAATGAATATTTCAAATTTGTTGTGTTTGATTCAATAATCATGATGAAGGTCATAAACTGAAAGGTCAATCATAAAACCGAGACGTGAGGGTGCCAACGTATACTATTATATATATATATATATATATATATATTATATATATATATATATATATATATATATATATATATATATATATATATATATATATTATATATATATATATATATATATATATATATATAGATAAGAGAGAGAGAGAGAGAGCTTGGCAACATGATGCCATGGAGGTAGTCTAGTCGTTCGGAATTTTTGTAGCGATCATACGCACGACAATTGCGAATACGAAAAGACGGGATATTCTGGGCTTTGACGATGATGCGCTACACTGTACGGGAAAAGGCTGCTATGATCCTTACGTATGGAAGAGCAAAAGGGATATATAGTGTGGCAGTAGTATCAGCAGAAGTATCCCAATAGGCGGAAATTCTATTACACAACCTCTTCGAACGTCTTTAGTAATTTAAGTGAAACAAGACAAATGCAAGCAACGAATCCGGACCTGGAACCTCCCAGCGCTGTGCTTACACCTGTGAAACAGTACGTAATTATTCGGAACGTTGCAAGAGATCACAGAGTCAGATTCAGAACCTTTGTTCTGAGCCATGATTTGTCACAGCTAACCATATGAACTTTTTGAGAGATAAAATTATGCACCCATATCGTTACCACAGTGTCCAGTGGCTTACTTCCGTGAATTATGCCCCACGCATTTAGTTTTGCTGATGGCTACAGCAAACCCCAAGTCTCTACGACATGTCGTCGTTGATCCTCTTCACAGGTGAAGAGTCATTTGGCAGAGATGGCATGATGAATTTCCGAAACATTCAAACATTCTCGACGGTACGAGATTATAGGCACCGGTTTTAGACAGGTGGCATCAGTGGCATCATTCCCTTCTCAGACGGGTTGAAGCTTGCATTGTTGCAAAGTTGTCTAATTTCGAAAAACTCCTATGAGTTGGACTGTGATGTGTACCATCAACACTTCTCAGGAATGTTAATAAATAAAATTGCCAAATCGATGTTATTTTCCTCCCAATAGTCTTTTCGTTCACATATATATATATATATATATATATATATATATATATATAATATATATATATATATATATATATATATATATATATATATATATATATATATATATATATATATATATATATATATATATATATATATATATATATATATATATTCAATGAAAAACTCTGATAATTATTCATTAATAAACACAAGAAAAAAAAAATTTTGCCACTTAACATATGCACACACAACATGAGTCATAAACATTACTACACAGATTATTTTCTTTCATGAAAATAGATATGTTAAAAGGCCATTTAAAATGTCCTCTTTTTTCGTGAGAGAGAAATGCAATAATAAAGAATACCTTATTCAAAATGCACGAAAGCTTTCCGGCTTAGCTTTTCCGCTAGCGGAGAGCGAGCTTTGTGTATCAGATAATAAATATATATATATATTTTTTTTTTATTTCTATTTTTTTTTTTTTTTTTAAATATTTTTTTTTTAGGGAGAGAGAAAAAAAAAAGGCTAATTGAAACAACTACTTGGGATACGTGACCAGCTTGGTTAAGAGTTGGGAATTGTAAATATAAAGAATAATAAATAATAAATAGAGTTGTTCGAAACTCTTTAATGGTTTCTTAGTTTTATGGTTTGTATTATTTTTACCATTAAATATTAATGATATCATTACTTTTTAACACACGCTAATGAGCACATAATATATATATATATATATATATATATATATATATTATATATATATATAATATATATATATATATATATATATATATATATATATATATATATATATATATATATATATATATATATATATATATATATATATATATATATATATATATATATATATATTATATATATATATATATATATATATATATATATATATATATATATATATATATATATATATATATATATATATAATATATATATATATATATATATATATATATATATATATATATATATATATATATATGTATATATTAGCAAATTAATTATGTTTGAAATTTAAAACAAACTTTGAAATTTAGCAAAATAAGCAAATTTCAAAGATCTCTTACAAATAGAGGAAGAAAGAGATTAGATTTCCCTGATACAAAATCTCTCTTTAATGCCATTGTCCTTGAACCATTTCACTCTCCTTCGAATCCTTTAATGATTTTCCTTCTTATTTATGACCTCAAGAGTGAGTGATCAAGAAAGGTTTCAAATCCCTGAGTTTTCTTGTCCTCATTCAACATTTCAAAGGAAGATAATGAAAAGCAATGTTCGCCTTTTGAACTATTGAGAGAACATGGAATTGTTCTTTAAATTTTTTATCTCACTCTCTCTTTATATATATATATATATATATATAGTATATATATATATATATATATATATATATATATATTATATATATATATATATATATATATATATATATATATATATATATATATATATATATATATATATATATATATATATATATATATATATATATATATATATATATATATATATATATATATTATATATATATATATATATATATATATATATATATATATATATATATATATATATATATATATATATATATATATATATATATATTATATATATATATATATATATATATATATATATATATATATATATATATATATATATATATATATATATATATATATATATATATATATATATATATATATATATATATATATATATATATATATATATATATATATATATATATATATATATATATATATATATATATATATATATATATATATATATATATATATATATATATATATATATATATATATATATATATATATATATATATATATATATATATATATATATATATATATATATATATATATATATATATATATATATAATATATATATATATATATATATATATATATATATATATATATATATATATATATATATATATATATATATATATATATATTATATATATATATATATATATATATATATATATATATATATATATATATATATATATATATATATATATATATATATATATATATATATATATATATATATATATATATATATATATATATATATATATATATATATATATATATATACTATATATATATATATAGTATATATATATATATATATATATATATATATATATATATATATATATAATGCAAATAATATATATATATATATATATATATATATATATATATATATATATATATATATATATATATATATATATATATATATATATATATATATAGTTACATCCTTTCTCATAATTGTGGGGTGGTGTCTACCGTAGGCCACATCCATTCAAACACTCGCCCTTTCACCAATCTTTTCCATTCATTCCCATCCTCCGTCAACCTCACACCTTTCTTACAAATTCATTCCTCTGCCCTTCAACAGCTCCTTGTCACAACTCATTCAACTTCCCCTCTGTCTCCCTCCCTCCACTTCTGAAAAAAATTCCTTTTTAGCCATTCTCTCTTTATTCATCCTCCAAGCATGCCCAAACGATCTCAGCATACTCTGTTCGGCTCTCTCAACCATACTCCTTCTTCAACACACATTTAATTTATTCTAACATTTTTGATTCTATTCTTTCTACCATTATCACATACCGCCCTCAGACCTTTCATTTCGATAACTTTTATTTTTTTCTCTTCCTTGCGCTCATCTTCAAGTATTTTCACCTTTACCTTTCTTGGTAACATTCCTCTACTCCCAATATTTTTCAAACCATATAGCATCTTCTACCTTTCTCTTATTCTATGCCTCATTTTATCTACCATACTACCGTCTCCCTCACCAAAAATTATCCCCAGAGACTTAAATACAGTAATTTTCCACTCTCTCCCTACCAACTTTATTTTGTAAATAATCTCCCTTATCCACACCCCTCTCTCACCTCCCTCCCCACCTGCCTCCCCATTTTTCATCCAAAACACTTTATTCTTACCATAATTAACTTTTAAGCCTAATTTGTTACAACCCTTTACAAACACATCCCCAAATACTTTAAATTCACCTGTGTCTCAGCCAAAAGTACACTGTAAAAAAAAGCTCTCTAATTTCTTTCTATATAGAAAGGCAAAAAAGCTATTTTTGCAGTTCTATCATTGAAAGGCATAATAAGGAATCGCTGGATTAAAAATGCCTTTCTAATTCCATTCTATTTAATCGAATACTCTCACGCATTAAAGTAAAAATTTATTTACACAAGTGGCAACGTTGCTTCATATGTACCAACAGGTGTACAATATATAACAATAAATAAGCTGCAGAAGTCGAAGCTTATTTCAGCTAAATAAGCTGCAGCAGTCGCAGCTTATTTCAGCTAAATAAGCTGCAACAGTCGCAGCTTATTTCAGCTAAATAAGCTGCAAGCAGCGCAGCTTATTTCAGCTAAATAAGCTGCAACAGCTGCAGCTTATTTAGCTGAAATAAGCTGCGGCTGCTGCAGCTTATTTAGCTGAAATAAGCTGCGACTGTTGCAGCTTATTTAGCTGAAATAAGCTGCGACTGCTGCAGCTTATTTAGCTGAAATAAGCTGCGGCTGCTGCAGCTTATTTAGCTGAAATAAGCTGCGACTGCTGCAGCTTATTTAGCTGAAATAAGCTGCAATGCTGCAGCTTATTTCAGCTAAATAAGCTGCAAAAGCCGCAGCTTATTTCAGCTAAATAAGCTGCAGCAGCCGCAGCTTATTTCAGCTAAATAAGCTGCAGCAGCTGCAGCTTATTTCAGCTAAATAAGCTGCATAAGCTGCAGCTTATTTTAGCTAAATAAGCTTATTTAGCTGAAATAAGCTGCAGCTTTTGCAGCTTATTTAGCTGAAATAAGCTGCAGCTGCTGCAGCTTATTTAGCTTAAGCTTAGCTAATAAGCTGCAGCAGTCGCAGCTTATTTCAGCTAAATAAGCTGCAAAAGCCGCAGCTTATTTCAGCTAAATAAACTGCAGCAGTCGCAGCTTATTTAGCTAAATAAGCTGCAGCTGTGCAGCTTATTTAGCTGAAATAAGCTGCGACTGCTGCAGCTTATTTAGCTGAAATAAGCTGCAGCTGCTGCAGCTTATTTAGCTGAAATAAGCTGAAGCTGTTGCAGCTTATTTAGCTACGACTGTTGCAGCTTATTTAGCTGAAATAAGCTGCGGCTGTTGCAGCTTATTTAGCTGAAATAAGCTGCGACTGCTGCAGCTTATTTAGCTGAAATAAGCTGCTGGCTGTTGCAGCTTATTTAGCTGAAATAAGCTGCAGCTGTTGCAGCTTATTTAGCTGAAATAAGCTGCGACTGCTGCAGCTTATTTAGCTGAAATAAGCTGCGGCTGTTGCAGCTTATTTAGCTGAAATAAGCTGCGACTGCTGCAGCTTATTTAGCTGAAATAAGCTGCAGCAGTCGCAGCTTATTTCAGCTAAATAAGCTGCATCAGCTGCAGCTTATTTCAGCTAAATAAAATAAGCTTTAAGCTTATTTAGCTGAAATAAGCAGTCGCGCAGCTTATTTCAGCTAAATAAGCTGCAGCAGTCGCAGCTTATTTCAGCTAAATAAGCTGCAGCAGCCGCAGCTTATTTCAGCTAAATAAAATAACTTAGATAAGCTTATTTAGCAAATAAACAGTTTCTGCTGCAGCTTATTTCAGCTAAATAAGCTGCAGCAGTCGCAGCTTATTTCAGCTAAATAAGCTGCATTCATTCGCAGCTTATTTCAGCTAAATAAGCTGCAAGCAGCCGCAGCTTATTTCAGCTAAATAAGCTGCAGCAGCGCAGCTTATTTCAGCTAAATAAGCTGCAACAGTCGTAGCTTATTTAGCTGAAATAAGCTGCAACTGCTGCAGCTTATTTAGCTGAAATAAGCTGCGGCTGCTGCAGCTTATTTAGCTGAAATAAGCTGCTGCGACTGCTGCAGCTTATTTAGCTGAAATAAGCTGCGGCTGCTGCAGCTTATTTAGCTGAAATAAGCTGCGAGCTGCTTGCAGCTTATTTAGCTGAAATAAGCTGCGGCTGCTGCAGCTTATTTAGCTGAAATAAGCTGGCTGCTGCAGCTTATTTAGCTGAAATAAGCTGCGGCTGTTGCAGCTTATTTAGTTGAAATAAGCTGCAGCAGCCACAGCTTATTTCAGCTAAATAACCTGCAAAAGACGCAGCTTATTTCAGCTAAACTGCAGCAGTCGCAGCTTATTTAGCTGAAATAACCTGCGAATAATGCAGCTTATTTAGCTGAAATAAGCTTATCCCGGGAAGATTCAACTATAAATTTTCATTCGAGAGTACTTAAGGCAACATGTTACTTTTACAATATTACTTTTTGTTCTATATATATATATATATATATATA